>CM051459.1:375172775-375417775 GCA_028095005.1 Rhynchospora pubera
ATCTAGAGATGATTGCACAAGTTGCTAGCAAGCAATCCATCTCCATCAAGGGACATATCCTCATGTGGAGAAACAGAATCATCTCAAACTCAGAATCAAATACGTATGAAATAAATAATGACACATAATACAATTCATATTTTTATTTCATTGGATCATGTTTTGTACTATGTTCCAGTTGTTAGGAACTCAAGTCCTTGTGAAATTTTAATTTTTTATTAACAATTAATAAGCATTTAACAATTGCAATTAACGGATCTAGTCAAACAAACGATTTAACACTTAAATCAAGACGTGTAGGAGGTTACCTCTTCTAGTATCGTAACTAGAAGGTTCGAATCCTTTGCGTAGGAGTCGGTTTCAAATCCTTTGCTCGTCTCCACCACCAAGTAGTCGGCAACCACATCGAGTCCACCTAGAAGTTTAACCAAGTTCTAGTAGTATGTGCTAGCACACCTAGAACAAGGCTAATTCTCTCTTATATTTCAATTAATCAACTTGTTTAATTAAGTGGAACTAGTGCTCAACACATGAGCTCCCATAGGATGCAAGAGAGAATGCAAGAAAGAAAAAAAGAACAAATTTCTTTTCTCCTCTTTTTAATTAAGGTGGCGGCCACGGGAAATAACAAAAAGAATAAAATATTAGGTCAAAAAAAATTTGACCGAAAATGTTTTTCCTTTTAATACTCCATTTTCTCTAATCTAAATGTAACTAATTACATTTATGCCATTAAATGGCCGGCCCCTCAAATAAGCCTAAATGGGTTAATTAATCCAATTAATTAAGTTTTCATTTTAAATATTAAATCTTATATTTAATGGCCCACTTAATTGCATTTTATTCGGATTCAATTAGACTTGATAAATTAGGCCTACTTATTTAATATAATTTTCATAACTATATTAAATATTATTGAACAAGAATAATTATTAACTCATTAATAATTATTTTAGGATTAGCATGCGCATTAAAATATTTCTATATAATCTCTTTGATTTAATTAATTATAACGGTTAGCAACGGTATATATAATTAATTAATCAAACCATCATATTTTCACAGTACTCACTGCTGTGAATAAATAAATAATACACTGTATGATTAAAATCCTATTTGTGTGACCCTTTGAGGATTTATGCTATGTTGGCCATGGAAAATAAATCACTATTTATTTTCAATAATTATAAGCGGTATCTAGCAACACGTTATGATTCCCAATTCGCATAAATAAATACTGTACCAATACAGCACTTCCATAAGAAAATAATATCTTATTGTTTTGATTCTTATGTCACATGATATCCATGTATAATCCAAGATAGGAATGTGTCATTCTTACAGATTACACGTTTCTTCATCTAGAGATGATTGTATAAGTTGCTAGCAAACAATCCATCTTCATCAAGGGGCCCAGTAGATATCATCACTCATTAGGTGTACCAACGAGGGACATACGGTTATCTTGATGACCAGTTTCTCCCCGCACAATTCAAAAGAACATAAATAAACTTCGTATAGCAGCCTTTATCAGGAATCAGCGTTAGACGATATTTATTGAACCTATCCTCATGTGGAGAAACTGAACCATCTCAAACTCAGAATCAAACACGTATGAAATAAATAATAACACATAACACAATCTATATATTTATTTCATTGGGTCATGTCATGTGCTATGTTCCAGTAACATAAATATATGTAATTAAGTTGATAACTCCTTACCTATAATTTGTAGAACTTAATCATCACTTAACTTGCATACTAGTTTTATCTGATAATTAATGTTCCTTGTTAATTATCAAGACTATGGACTCTTTAGAGATATTATTGTCATTCTAACGAATGATCTACAGAGATCTACAATTCAGATCCTCGACCTGAATGATCTGTCAATAATAATCTCTAGGAACAAATGATCAATCATCATCAATAACATAAACTAATATAATAGCCACCAACTGATTGGCATCTAGGACATATCTCTAACACCAGTAACATATATATATGCAATTAAGTTAGTAACTCCTTACTTATGATTTGTAGAACTTAATTATCACTTAACTTGTATACTAGTCTTATCTGATAATTAATGTTACTTGTTAATTATCAAGACTATAGTCAGTTTTGATTTATTATCGTCATTTAATTATAAATGAAACACAGTGATCCACAATTCAGATCCTCAACCTAATTGAATTGTCAATAATAAAATCCAGGAACAAATGTGATGTACGGTTTCCGTACTTGATTTTCAACTAGAATAAGCCCCAAATTGCGTTCAATTACCTGTGTTTTTACTTCTTTTAAATTGTGCTAATGTTAGATGTAGGGAAGTTCAGCCGTAACCCCGCAAGTTTTTTTATACAGGTTCATTGCATTTTGACACAAAGAACGGAGAAAATCGACCAAGTAGTGCAACTCAGACTGATTGGAATGAGCCGCCCCAATCTCAGGACGGGCCGCCCCAACCTTAGGATGGGCCGTCCCAACCTTGTGCAGACGCAGGCAAAGGCGATCCAGATGACCCAGTGCAGACCATGCTGGGACGGGCCGCCCCAACTCCAGACCAGGTCCTCCCAGCTATTTCCAGATTGCTAAAAATAGAGCGTCTGATTTGGTGAGGCGGTTTCTACAGTTTTTACCGCCTTCTAGAGCCACAATGCCACGTTTGGAACCGCCAAAGATGCTTATAAAAGCTCTGTCCTGTCCCCAATTCAAGGCTAAGTTCGAAACCCTAATTTTCAGAGCCAAAAAATCAACTCAAAGAGTCAGCTTGCTGAGACGTCCAGCCACCAGCCTGAGACGCACCGCCCCAAAATCAGGACGGGCCACCTAGGATCAGGTCGGGCCGCCCCAAACAGGACAGAGCACATAATTAGGAGATTTTCGAGCGCAATCTATTGTAACTTGATTTTTTCTTTTTCTTTGTATTTTTGTATGATGAAACCTGCGTTTTCTTGCATGAATTTAGTAGAGTAGTTTAGTTTAGGGACTATGGTTTGATAATTTTTCTTTTAGTTGCTTGTTTTGTTTGAATACTTCTTTATTAGTTGAGTTAAGTTACGTTTATGATTTCTGAGATTTAATTTGCTCTGTCCGTTGACATTTGATCATTGTTTAAGTTTGATTGTTGCATTAAACAAAGGCCTAGTTTAATTGTCAAGTCAAAATCAAACTGCAATAACCAAATAACACTTAGATTAATTAGTTAGGCGATATCCGAAAGGATTTAACCAAACTCTAAGCAATTAGAGTTTTACTCAATAAACTGAGAGGTTGAGAGTTTACCAAGACCCAGAAATCAATCTAAAGCACCTAAACCAAGAAACGGAAGTTGAAATTTAGGAGTTTTAGGAGTTAAACAAGCAAAACTCTCAAACTTGACCTGAACGGAAGTTAAAGCGTAAGTTTGTATGTTAGGTTTTGTTTAAATCACGTAAAAACACTCAACAATAATCAAGTAGGATGATAAAATAAGTATCGGATGATTGGAACGGCCCGTTCCAGAGTCAGGACGGACCGCCCGAGAGGGAGCGTCTGGCTCAGAACGGCCTGATCCAGCCATCTGACAGGGTCCAGGACGGTTCGTCCCAATCGTGACAGACAAGAAAGTTAGATAACCTGAACCCCTAATCGTTAAATTCTCTAGTTAATTAGATTTTCAATCTTACATTTTACTTCCTGTTTAGACCTGTTCGTAAACTGAATTGTTTATTAAACTTTAGAATTTAACTTAATCTGAATTGTTTAAACTTGGAAAAGGAATAGCCTGTCCCCGTGATTCGACCCTTAAAGCGAACGAATTAGTATCGGGTTTTAAGTATTTAATTTGACCAGTACCCTCAACACCGATTAAATGATTGGTTTCTAGGACATATCTCTAACACATTCTGATGGTAAACCAACAAAGATGGGTCATAATTAGATGTCATGAAACCAAGTTGAAGAAGAACATTATTTAATTTTTGAAACCAAGCACTAGGGTTTCTGGTTACTAACACTTCTTCTCGAAGACGAAGTCGCGGACAAACACAAAGAATCATCTTTCATCTTTCGCCTATGATAAAAGTGACGAGGGTTAGGCATTTTTTGCGGGAATAGCCCCACTATCATGAATACCCGGCTGGCTTTATATGAGATGAAAGAAGCCCGCAAGGAAGTATTCGTTGAACCTCGTTGGACGGACTTACTTATTTAGACTAACTAAACGGAACAAAAAAAGTAGGCAAGCAACTGCTCGTAGTAGTCAAGCAAGCCGGACGGACCGATTGTCATAACCATTCGTTCGCATGTGTTAAGCAAATAGATAGGTCCCCTAACTCTAGTATTTCGTATCGCGAGAAAAGGTTACCGACTCTTCGGCTCCGCCCGAACCATTTCCGCTCGGAAAGTGTGTCGTTCCTCCCGTACAAGCGAAGCGGACCGTTCAGGATAGTCATGGGACCCTCCTCCACTCCCAAAGAAATGCAATAATCGTGGAAGAGCCACACCGTTCATCTTACTATAAAAAAAGAGTTTTTATCCCATGTGTATGCATACCCCCAAGAGTCAAATTCCAGAGTACACTGATTTTTGGGAAGCCATTCTGGTCCCCCGAACCGTTTTTATGTGCCTAGTTCCAAATAATGCCTATGCGAGGTAATGTCCTACCTGACAACCAGTGCCTATACCGGGTAGAGCCTATCTTTTCTAGGATCTAAAATGGGCCACTGTGCTTGCATCTGAGCTTCTGGTTACCCGCACTTACAGTAGTATGCTGGTTGAAGTCTCAGGTCAACCCAATACCCAAAAGAAAACCCCCTCGCAGCGCGCCTCTCAGCAAAATGCTTCAATCTCCCCTGTGTCTGTATGAGATGGTGTTTGAGTTTTAGTACCAACTGTTGCTTCTCCTTCATCAGTTCACGGACTGCTTCCACGGGAATGGACCCCATTGGTATGTGAGGGGGCTCATAAAGAGCTTTAAGAGGAGTCATTCTCAAGGCTGTGTGGACCTTTATTGGGATTGGCTAATGCCGATTTCCTTCTTAGAGCCCGGTTCGTAAGGCCTCTGAAGCTAATAGATGTGTCAAAGACCGTTGCCAGCTACTGCTAGTCGCAAACAAGCCCTTGAGATATAACCTTCTCTCCCGGGCTAGGAGTGCTTTTCATTTAACGCACAGGGATTGATTCTGTTCTTTTCGTTCGCACAACTTCTTTCCAGGCTCAGTGATGAAGTCTGAAAAACAAAATAGCAATTCTAATAATCTAAGTTTGTTTAGACTTAACCACCTAGCAATTAAGTGAGCTCTACTTAACGGGTGTAAACAAATATACTTAGATAATCATGGTATAATCAATTAAAGCAATTCAAGGAAGGTATAAAATACAAAGATATCAAATAAACTAAATAAACATGCAATCAACAACTAAGAATTTGAGTTTACAATGTAGTCCTACAACAAACAATCAACAACTAAGAGATATCATACAAACACAAGAGAAAATGAGAATAAGGAAAGATTACAACCAATTACTCTCGAGTGTCGAAATCTCCTATCAAACACGTCTCTTGCTGTCGTAATGAACCTACTTGGTGCTGCGACGATCTGGACTTAAGACCTAACTCTCAAATAACTCAATGTCTAATCCTAACATTGACCTTGGATTTGATTTCCCTTTTGTCTCTCTTTTTCTCTCTTTCAAAATCTCCTCAAATTAGTCTTTAATAGGCATTGGAAAGGTGTAGAAACGCTGAAAATAACTGAAGACACACTCTAGATGTGCTTGGAGTCGATAGAAATTGTCATTCAAATATAGAACTGCTAAATCGAGCAATTCTGATGAATCTAGCAGTTCCCGGTCTGGCGGGTCGATGGCACTCTTAGCGAACCGCTGAAAAATGTCAGCACTGCATCCTATTAGTATTTTGGGTATATCTCCTTCATTCGAACTCCTTTTGAGGTGATTCCAGAACCGTTGTAAATCTTACAACGAGCTTTTCAACTTCATAGACTCATCCAAGTCATTTCTTGTCCAGAATCTACAAATAAAAATTAGAAACTATGGTAGTAACTCATTCTTGACACAAAATTCTAATTAAACTAACCTAAACTCATCTTATACTATCTAAACTCAAGACAAATTGGTTTAGTTTGGAGTCAAAACCCTACTTGAATATGCGTATAAAATACACTATTCATCAGGTATGGCCCCTAACTAGGGGTGATAATGGAGTGGATAATTCTCGCTCCGAACTGTATCTGCAAAATAGCGGATTCGGATAATATTATCCGTATCCGAACGCATACGGATGCAGATTCAGATTTTTTTAAACGAATATGGATACATATATGGGAAACAATGTTAGAGCAGATACAAATATTTATCCGTATTTGTATTTCTATACAAACGGATGTATAGAAACAGATATATGTTTTGTATATGGTATTGGCGCATTTTTTGGAAATTGCATCATAATTGACACATAGGTATAGCTATTTCACATCAGAATTTGACGATTATTTTTTTTAGTGTAATATGATGCCAATTCTTGTATAAACTTGATTCAAATTTGCTTTATGTGATGTCTCAATTATTTTTCTATCGTTGTCTTTTTCTTTTTTTTTTTAGTTAATTCCATACTAGTCATAAAAAAAAGTAAACATTACACTCTGTCAATCAAATATTTTCTTTTGTTTAATAAAATAAATTGAGCAAAATATTATCTGTATCCGACAAGATATATCCGGATTCGTATCCATATCCGATAATATCTGAATCGTATTTATATCCGTTTAACATCCGCGCCGTGTTTGTATCCGAACACATCCGTATCTGAAAAAAAAAATACGGATACAGATATGGTATGATCACTATCCGCTCCGTATCCACTCCGTTTTCACCCCTACCCCTAGCTCCCACCTAGGCTATAGTCACTCTTTCCTTTTTCCTGGGCCGAGCGTGTTTCTTCTCTGGACCCGTTTGGTCCCTTTTCTTTTCTGTTGGGCTCTCTGTGTTGAATCTTTAATCTGGACTGGGCCAGGTCCAATTAAAAAGATTAATTTAGTAAATAATGGATTCATCAATATTAATTAAATTGATTAACTTAAAAATGAGAATTAAAGAAAACAAAACAAAACTAGAAATTGTTTTGGACCCAAATATTTTGGATGACTTTATGGCCGAGGATAAGGTGTTGGACCCGAAATTAAATTGTCCCCTAAATAAATCAGATTAAGCACATAAACTTAAAGATAGGAGATGATTTCAATTAGTCCAAAAATATTTTGAAAATATATACAATGGAAAAATCTTTTTGGACTCGTATGATCTCAAACACACTAAAAGAGAAACATATTTTAAACATCAACACATTATCATTTGTAAACAAGTAGGCAAACAGAGAGGTACCAAACTAAATGAATGAATATAATGCAAACAGAGAGGTTTCAACACGCTTCTGTGTCCTGCACCTTTTAATAACAATTGAATTTCATTTATTTATGTCTGATTTTAATATTCTTTTGGTTATAAAGATAAAAGTATTAATACATAAATTATTCATTGATGTCTTTATAAAACCAAACCAAAGTTGTTACGACTTAAATCTATAGTATATATATATATATATATTAATTATTAATTAATAAATAATAAATAATAAATAAATTAATTAAATTCCGTGGACGCGTTTTGTCCGCATTGGAGACCCTCCAATTTTAGCGACACGGAAATTAATTGCCGTGGTCGATATTTCGCGACCGATATTTCTTTCCCTTCTACACGTCAATCTCACCGTTCATTCATATTTTACGCGATCTGATCGTTGATTCATATTTCCTTCCTTTGTCTCTCTCTCCAGCCTCCTTCGCACCTCCGCCTCCTCTCGATTCTCGAAGCAACCCTGATCAGCACCTACGTACGCCTCATCTCCTTGGTCAACGCCTTTCTATCCTATCTTCCTTTGACAACCGCACTCCTCCTTCCCCTTCCCCAGACCCTTCTCCGCAGACGCCTCTCCGACTCCTCCACGTGACCTTCCTTCATCTTCCGCCGACCCCTCGGTCTCCTCTCTGTTGTCTAGAGCCAGATGAGGGTACTTCGTTGGGGGTTGAAGGTGGTAGATAGGGGGAATTAATTCATGGTTGTGGGTGTCGGTCAAACCTGAAGTCTTCTCTTTCGCTGAGATCAGCACCTTTTCCTCTAGCGACGACTATGAGTTCTTCCCACTGGTAGATCTGCTCCACTCTTCCCTCTGAAGTCTTGGCCTCAACGTTAATCAACCTCCAGCAGCATCAACTAGGAGAACATTGCTTGCACGTAATTTTTCTTTTTCTTTCTTTTTTCTCTTTTATTGAAAGCACCATGGTTACATAGTATTGGCCGAATCAAATGTCTCGCCACATCATTCTATTTTGATAGTTGTCATCAGTTGTATATTGCATAGAGATAATATGAGATTAAATTGGGTCCAATTTCACAATTGTTGGATATAACTTTGAGTTTGGGTTGGGGGTAGGGAAGTGTAAATCCATACTGGATATGAACAAGTACTAGCAATCATTGACTAATTGCGATGACAAAATTGTCAGAAATTCCAAGCACAATAAGAGAACAAGAGAACATCATACATGCCAAGTTTTTTGGATTTGAACGATAGAATTTAGATAAAATACTCCAAGTAAGAGAACAAGGTTCTAAATCAAAGAAAGTATTTCATTTTGCAATCTATTTTTATGTATGATGGTTAAATTTAGAGTAGAAAAAATGGATTCAGACTTCAATTGAATGGGTACCATTTAGTCATGTACAGAGCATGTTGTTTAAAAGCATTTCATTTTTTTGTCATGTGATGCATTGTGTACAGTTTGTTAGAGAAATAGCTCAGGAGAAATTTAATAGAAAATCTAACTTTCTAGAAGGCATGATCGTATATTGTGTCAATTATTACCTGCGTGGATTAACAAAGTGATGTTTTTACAGCAGTTCAAATGGAGTCTGCATTGATTGATAATTGAGGTTGTTCTCAAACAGGCATATCTAAGCAATACTGTCAGGGCCATTGATGACTTTATCGCATCAAGATGTGATAGTAAAATTCTTCCTATAAAGTAATTTCCATGCAAACTTTTGTTTTATTTTTTTTAAAAATTGCATACTTAATTATTATACATAATCTGTGTGAACTTCTTCTAAATTTACCTTCTATGTAAGTATATACTAAGTGACCGAATATTATAATTGTAAAATAGCTCTCTCAGAAAAGTCAACAAAGCATAATTGAGAAATGTTCAATCATGTATGAATTTTCTATTATTTCTGAACATTCATACTAATTTTTTTATAGACAATGGCCTTACACCTAAATTTAGATAATTAATTATTTCCATAATTTATGATCTGACCAATTGATTTTAATATTAATTGTCAAGACATAACCCGAAAGAAAATACAGGATGTACTTTACAACAAGCATAGTAGACACTTGGGATAAAATTTAAAAAAAGCTAATTTAAGTGAAACGGGTAAGTGCTACTTATAGAATAAATATTAATCAAAAAGACAACAAGGGTAAAATTGGAAATGGACGAATAACAGATTTGGTACTGTTCAGAAAAACAGATTTGACAGTTTAGGTATTGGTACTGAAATACCAGTAAGACTAATACTACATTTTATTATTAGGAAATAAAATATTATTCTTTGATTTGCAAATTAGTTCTTGCATTTTTGGACAGTGATCGCTATAATTTGGTTTCAATTAGATGTATAATCTTTTATGAAAATGTATCTTCAACTTAATAGTGGTCTTCTTTTGTTACAGCCTCATAGGTGTTCAGTGACAAGTCAGAGTTGACTATACCAAGTATATAAAGGAGTGACAAGTTCAAGATGAACCATTTTGAAAAAAAAATTTTGTCCTTCTTGAACAACATATGGTTGATTTGGTCGATAGCTTTGGCGAGCCAGTCGAAGTTGTTTTGAATGGTCTTAAAGTTGTAGCTAAGGGTTCTTTGGGATGATACCTCCAGTCAGCTTATATTTGTTACATCTTTCAAGGTACAATTAGTACCAATTAAACCTACATGCTACTCTAATTGAATACATAGTGATTGTCAGATGAATTCATGCATCTTTCATGAAACTTCTATCTCTAACTCTATGTCAAGTGGGGATACTAAGTCCTACTGGCAACAAATCATGAACATGTGCATTTCATTCAGATACATCTATTTTCTTCTATTATATATGTTCCACGCACATCATTTCACTATTGTCAATTGTTATTGTATAATATCATTTACCAGTACACTATAGACCTATAATGTCATCGATATATGAATTGTTATTGTATAAAATTAAGATTGTCCTTTGGCTCACAGATCTCTCAGGATGAAATTGTGGCAGATTTCTAAAAACTATGCGAAGTAAAATATATTTTTAGACTTAATGACAAATTATTAGTGGTTCTTAAAATTGAAATACAAAAAAATCCGCTAAGGCGCGGCAAAGCCGCGCTTCCCCACCTAGTGAGTATAATAGACTGTAGGATCTCGTCAACACGTCTTTTTTCACACTCGTTTTATAAATGAAACCCTGCTAAAATTTTTATATATTATTTATTTAAATAGAATAATATATTTCAAAACAGAATCTTTTTTTATAAAATCTAAATTCAACATCCTATAAATTTATAATTGTCTTTAATATATATGCCGTGAAATCAGAGAAGCATGCACGCAAGTCCAAAATTAAATGCATAGACCTTGGGGTCTTCGTCTTCTTTCATAACCTCAATCGACAAGTTACCTCCTCCAAGACTCCAACTAATGAAATATTTTCTACTCCAATAACCTTTACTGGGAAGTGGGAACACTGCTGGAATGTATTATGTATACTTCAATTATTAAAAGTGTATAAAAAATAAAAATAAAATAGAAGTTATTACAAGGCCAATTTCAATTGCATAACAGGTGTCAATCAATGTCCGTTTGTAAATCATAATCATATATATGAGATGAGAAATTAAATGGGTTCATTGTCAAACGCGGAATTAACTGTCCAATACTCCAATTCATCTAGGACTAGGAAAATTAAGAAATCCTGAGAGGATGAGTTAGAATGTAATTCAATCAAGAGGTATGTGTTGACGTCATGCCATATGGGCATATGGCCCATATCCCAAATTCTAAAACGGTTGGCGGGCATTGCACTTGCACCGAGAACACAGTCGTGTTTAATTTATTCACTGTAATGTATTCATTTCAATTAGAAAAGCTTTCTGTAAATATTAAAAATAATGGAGAATGAAGAATGTTGAAAGCCGATTAAAATTAAAATTAATTGTCAATTAAATGCCAGGGTCCCGCAAACACAGAAGCGTGCAGAACACATCTCTGATGAATGAACATAATCTGTTGCTCTGCTCAGATTAAACCTTAGTAGTTAGTACCACATCTAAAACTTGCACATCCCATGACCTAGTTGAGAAGAAAAACAAAAGCATATAAATTTGTAATTGCCGTGGGAAAAGCACCCAACAAATCTGATCTTAATTCAGACATGTTAGACTCAATATTAAGCTATCAAAAACGCAAAACAAATAGAATAAGTAAAAAACTTTAAATAAATAAAAGGAAAGCAAATCAAGGGCAGGGTGAATAATTTGTTACTCGGGTTTCGGGAGGTGACGAAACCAGAGCCGGCAAAGTTGCAGGTGAAAGGGTGGCGGCCTTGGGCCTGATAGTAGGCATTCATGGCGTAGGCGGCATGGGCCTGGAGGTTGTTGGGCTGGAAGCAAGATCCGCCTGCCTGGATCGCCTTGCAGTTGGCGTTGCTGCAGGCGTAGTTAATGTTGTTCTGCAGAGCTGCAGTGCTCACTCCGGCTTTCGGCACACACCACGACCCTCCACCAACCCCTGTACCACTTGGACGCCCCACAATCTACATGCGCATGCATTGAAATATGAGACCGGCCGAGAGATCAATAATGTTGATTGGCTTGATGTTTAGTTGTACCTACCTGGCCTTTCATGATGCCCAAGGCATTGTACATGGGACTGAAATCCGGCCTGAAGAGCCCCCAGTTTCTCTCTGCAATAGGTCCTGGCTTCAGGTTTTCATTGAACAAAGCGAAGATGTAGGTCTCAAATCTGCGGCCCGGCATCAACGGTGTTCCCCTTCCCGAGCTCACCTTACTGATCAACCCATTGATGTAGGAGGCTGCATAGTCAGGGCTGACCCCAGCCTGTCCTGGCTCTGCCTGCGTCGGCCATCCTGTCTCCCCAATCATGATTTGCACGTCGCCGTACCCAATACGCTTCATTGCGGAGTAGATGGCATCCAACTGTGCGTCCAGCATGTTTGTGTACCTGATTTTGGTGTACTTGTCGAGTATCCCTCCATTCTTTCTGAAGATTGCGTAATTCAGGGTCTGAGGGTTGTAGCTGCATGGCATGTTCAAAGTCACAGTAGATTTCATTCAAAAAAAAGTCACAATGCACCTCCAATTCAACTACAACCAATCAACCATCAACATTTACGACACATTTGTTAATTTAATTTAATTTAAACTTGTTATCGGATAGCTATTATTACTTGAAGTATGGGTAGGGATTGACGATGAAAGGAGACTTAGTCGCTCGATGGAAGTTGAGCATCGGGATGAGTACTGATTTCTCCCAACCGTACCGGAACCGCGCAGCAGATGGTGGCTCAGAAGCTGCAAGGATTCCAAGAAAGTGTGGCGTAGACACCCGGATCCGACGGAAGCCAGCTGCGACGAGCGCGTTGTGAAGAGAGTGCATTGCCGGCACAAGGTTGACTATGAGGTTTTTATCGCCCGACAAGAGGATCTCATTGCCCACCAAGATAAGGTCAATATTGGTAGCGGGGAAGAAAGGGGTAACATGCTTGGTGACCCAGGCCGCTGCTCCTTCACGAGAGACGAGACCAGGGATGTCACCATTGGTGGTGGAGATGGTGAGGGATATCCTGGTGCCGGCAAAGGCACGGATAATGCCGGGGTTGGAGTCGAAGATCTTGATGCGGTCGATGGTAGTCTTAGCTTGGAGGAATGACGCTACCTGCAATTGCATGCATCATATATATGTGTATTGGATGTCTGTCATGATATGTGTATTCTGTGTAACTTGAGCACTCTAAGCAGTCAGCAATAGTTAATTTACAGACGAGTATATAACAAAGAAAACTCTGAGCAAAAAGGAAGTTGCTGCTGTTATACAACATGAGAGGATCAAACAGTATCACATAAACTCTTAACAAACGCTGCAGAAATTGACAGATTTCATGACTTGACCTACAAATTCATAGCAATTCTATGAAATCTCCCAAGTTCTTTCAGTTTTGAAATTCTTAAAAGAGTATCGTAATATGTGTCCCCAGAAAAAAAAATATATATCTATTAAACTGATTCATTTACCCGTGTAAACTTTATACAAAGAAAATGACAAAATATATATGTGGCCGAAATTTTAAAAAATAATATTAAAATAATATAATCCAATAAAATTAATATCAATTTAATCAATTTAATATAAATAGTATCGTAAGATCGGAATCCTGGATTCCGAACGTTAGATCGGATTCACAGATTCCGATCTAACGTTAGATCGGATTCTAGGATTCCGATCTAACGTTAGATCGGAATCCTGGATTCCGAACAGTGCTGTAACTGCTCAGTTTTGTCGTTTTTCATGGTTTTATTGTACTTCTATCATAAAAATTAATTAAATATGTAAAATTTTAATATTAAAATAATATATTATAAAATTTTAGTAATATATTTTGAAGATAAAATAATAAATTAATATATTTTATTTTACTTCTATTTATAAACATTAATTAAATATAAAATTTTAATATTAAATTAATATATTATAAAATTAATATATTATAAAATTAATATATTAAAAATTAATTAAATAATATTATTTAATAATTTGACTTAATTTAATGTAATAAAATCTTATTTAGTTGTTTGAAGTAATAAATTTAATTTGATTGAGCTATTATTTTTTTAACTACTTTAATTTAATTTACAAAACAATATAAATTATTAATTTAATTTTACAATTTTAATTAAAATATAATTATTAATTTACTATTTTTTAATTAATGAATATGATAATTAATGAATATGATAATTTATTAATAAATCAATTTTAATTACAAAAAATATAATATATATATTTAAATTTTAATTTATTAATTAATATAATTAAAATATTTATAATAAATATTATTAAATTAATAAAATAAATAACAGTAAAAAGGGAAAAAGACCAAAAACTGATTTGATTGGGCGGTGGATTCCTGACATGCTTAGATCGGAATCCTGGATTCCGATCTAAGCAATAAGTTGAGCACACTGCGGCAAATTATTTGATTTGATCGGGAATTGACGTGAACTTTTAAATCTGTTTGCTAATATCGGAATCTCAAATTCCGATCTTATCACTATAAATAGTTGGTCGTTATCACAATCTTAATATCATCTATCTTTTCCAATTAATTCTTAGTCATATAGAAATGTATTCAATTAGTGTTTTTGTCAATCAATCTCCCTTTAATCCAGCAAATAATTTTCGTTTTGATGTTTTTCCACAAACTGATTATGAATCTATTAAACAAATAATTTTGTCCTCATTGGGAATTTATCAAGGTGAGTTCAATTTGAGAATTGTTTCGCGTTTCAACGTAATTATGGACGGAAGGTTTCAACAAATTATTTTGCCGGTGAACTCTCAAAATGAATGGCGATACGTTCAACACGAGTGCTTTGAGGCAAGGCGACTTGATGGTCTAGAAATGCATGTCGATTTACTTCCGGCACAAGGTAAATTTAATTTTGAATTTAATTATGTGACATTTATTTTTGGAATAATAGAATTATTTGCTTAGATATATATATTTATATTAATATTAACTATGAAAATAATAATTATAGAATAATAATTAAAATCATATTAAAATCATATTAACTATAGAATAATAATAACTATGAAAATGCGATTTAATAATATTAACTATGCATAAAAACACAAATAAGAACAATTTCTAGAAATGGCTTTTAATAAGAACAATTATAACACATTTTTGTACAACTATCCAAATTGTACAATTTTTGTACAATGATTATAACAACTATCCAAATTGTACAATTTTTGTATGTGATTATAACACCTTTTTTTTATTATAATTAGGTGGTTATTATAATTATAATTATAATGAACAACAAAATTATGAGGAAGAAGAACACCAACAACCAAATGCAACCAATCAAGATGAAGAGAATGAAATCATTACATTAGATTGGGATCCTTGGGACCCTAACAGTATAGATCCTCGTGATAGTACACTTCAGGAAGAAGAAGGTACATACTATGAGTCTCACACCGGTCAAGGCACTTGGGAACATGGTGGTAGTAGTAGGCAAGAACATGGTGGTAGTAGTAGTAGTAGGCACGGCCGGCCACAAGAAGAAGAAGATGTCGTTCAAGTAAACGAAGAAAACGAAGAAGAAACACGTCGACTCGATGATTTATACGACCGAGGTCCCGGTTTTCAGTCAGACTATGCAACAGGTGAGGACTTTAGTGATGAAGAAGTGGACTTATTTGAGTCAGAGGGAATCGATGGTGGACCCCAATCAAACGTGAACCCCAATCACCAGTATTATCTTACAGGAAGGACAGAAACATACCATCCCGTAGGGCAATTTCTAGATATTTCTGAGTATAGAAATTCCGTACCTCAACCGTCTCAACCTCATGGATCAGGGCCATTAGCAGAAGGGACAATTTTTTTCTCGAAAGAGTAACTCATAGGAGAGTGTCAAAAATACTCATTACGTTTAAATGTACAACATAAAACCACTGCTAGTTCTCCGAAAAAATTAATATTGAACTGTAAGGAATATGGTTGTAAGTGGCGTATGTATGCCCGTACAGAAAGAGAAGGCAAAATTTGGAAGATAATAACAAATGAACACGAGCATACATGCGTGAGGAGGGCCGGAGATTTCACACATGATAATTTAACGGCTGAGGTTATCGCCAACTGTATTACAAATGCAGTAAAGAGAGATGTCGGTATTTCCTTACCCGACGTTAAATCTCTACTGGAGAAAGAATACCCGAATGTGGTGCCCACTTATAACAAGATTTGGCGGGGACGAGAAAGAGCAATCGAACATCTTTTTGGTTCATGGGAAGATTCGTACAACAAACTACCGAGTCTTTTATTGGCTATACAGAGGACGACACCCGGCACGCAGATAAAGTGGTTGTTTAAAAGCGTAGGTGATCCGAACAGAGCTATGTTCGAAGCAGCAGCATGGGCATTCGGGCCTTGTATCGCGGCGGTTCCGTATATTAGGCCCGTGATTAACATTGATGCCTCTTTCTTATCAGGTCGCTATAAGGGTAAATTCTTAGCGGCTTGCGGTTACGATCCTGAGCAACGGCTTGTTCCGTTAGCATTTGCTTTAGTGAGAACGGAGGATGAAGCTTGCTGGGGTTGGTTCATGAAATTTCTAAGGGAACAAGTGGTGGGACCAAAAAAATTTTGTGTTGTCTCAGACCGTCATTGGGGAATAAGGAACATGTTTAAAAGACCACAGTACGGATGGCAAGAAAGTGCGGAGCCTGCATTGGCCGTACATCGGTATTGTATGCAACATTTATGTGAAAATGTGTACAAGGTTTCTGGTAAAGACAAAGGTATACCACACACATTTAGAAATAAGTTGGCTAACAAGAAAAAGAAACGACCATTCATGAAAATGTGGGAGGAACTCCGAGTGACAAACCCTGAAGTTATCGATTATCTTAAGAAGTGTGGTAAAGAAAACGAGACAGATACCAATGAGCGAATGAGACCAGAGAGATGGGCACAAACTTTTGACACTGGTGCACGTTGGGGTCTTATGACTAGTAACGGATCTGAAAGTCTAAATAGCCGGTACAAGGTTGAGAGAAGACTCCCAGTTGTTGGACTCGTAGAAGGCACTTGGCACAAGACTGTGCAGTGGTTTAATGAAAGGAAGCAAATAGCATTGGGAAGACAGGCAGATGGAGAACGGTGGCCAAAAGAGGTGCAATTAAAAGTCATGAAGCATACTCTTAAAGCGGGTAAGCATTTATATTTTAATATTTACTAAAAATTAACCTTCATTTATATTTACATTTTTTTTTATATATTTTAATAATTACAGCGCTGATGACTGTGGTAACCATTGATATTGAACGTGGAGAGTTCGAAGTACAGGTGCCCAACGAGAAAGATTTCCCTGGAAGAATGTGGAAGTACAAAGTTCTCATCAACCGCAATTATCAACCGGAAGATCCTCAACTACCGACCAGGCGTGTGACGTGCAAATGTCAAAAACCTCAACTGACCGGAATACCATGTGCTCATGTTGTTGCCATATGCGGTACATATAGATGGGAAGTAGATGAATTTATAGACCCACTATATAGTACAGAGAACATGGTTAAAATATGGTCATCAAGTGACTTCCACTGCTATGAAGACGAAGAGAACTGGCCTCGCTACGATGGACCTGTGGTGTTCCCTGATAAGAATATGATTAATCGGGGGCGGCGAAAGAAGGACCCTGATTGGATGTGGATGGATGCAATGCGAAATAATAAAAATAAAAAAAGAAGAACCACAGAGGACAACAACCCACAACCACCTATCTCTTTGGAGGAACTTCAATCTGGTAGGCGTGCCAACACGCATAGACGAACAAGTACAAGGAATAGAGCTCCGCCTTCAACAGGTAACCGAGGTGAAAGTTCTTTTTCCAGGGAGCCAGTTCAACCTGGCCGAAGTTCTGTTAGCGTAGATCCACGAACTCAAAGTCGTATTAGTCTTGGTATAGGAGGAAATGAACCACGCCGAAATTCCATTAGCGTGGATCCACGCTCAAGTTCTGCTAGGTATGTCACAAGTCAGGGGACATCAATTACAAGGGATAGTCAAGGAGCATCGAGTAGCAGAGCACAAACCGGAATACGTGGTGGAATTTTACGTCTTGGCGCAAGAATAACTAATTTTGCAAGAGGAGGAAGAAAATAATTGTAATTTTTATGGTGATAATGTAATATTTAGTTGAATTGTACTTTTATTTAATGTGATAATGTAATAATTGTAATATTCGTAATACTACGTTGAATCCAGAGCTGTTTTATCAATTGAAAGTGTGACTATCTTCATCCTTTGTCATTTTTGTTTTGAACAAATGGTACGCCTAAAAATTTTGAAATTTATGTTTAGGAAAATAGGTCCGCCAATTAACAGCTCAATATTTTTGATACAATTTTTCAGAGCGTATTTCATATTTTTCTAGCGCCAAACTTTTCGAATCCAACGCTGTTTTTTCACTTGAAAGTGTGACTATCTTCATCCTTTGTCATTTTTGTTTTGAACAAATGGTACGCCTAAAAATTTTAAAATTTAAGTTTAGAAAAATTGGTCCGCCAATTAACAGCTTAGTATTTTTGTTAGAATTTTTCAGAGCGTATTTCCTATTTTTCTAGCGCCAAACTTTTCGAATTCGGAGCTGTTTTTTCAGTTCTAATTTTTCTCATATTTAATTATCAAAATCTTAATTATTAAAAGCAAAAAAAAAATAAATTAATTACACATAAATTTTCATATGAATTTTTCTTATTTTTCCGTATTTTTAAAATAATTTTACAATTTATTATCTATTTTTCTAATTAAATAAGTAGTTTATAAACAAATAAAAAGACAACAAAAAAATCTAATATAATTAATAAATTACATATAATTTTAAATTTTATTTTTCCTCATTTTTTCCGATTTTTTAAATATTTTTGGAATATTTTATTTATTTATTTATTTTTTTATTTAATTAACTAAATTAAAAACTAATAAACTAAATAAATAAATAATAAAATAAAAAAAAATAAAATTAAACGTACTGTGCTCGCGCGCGGAAAGGAGGTCCGGAGCTGAGTTATATCGTAAACGTTAGATCGGAATCCAGGATTCTGATCTAATGTTAGATCGGAATCCTAGAATCCGATCTAACGTTAGATCGGAATCTGAGAATCCGATCTAACGTTCGGAATCCAGGATTCCGATCTTACGATACTATTTATAT
The DNA here is from genome assembly GCA_028095005.1 of Rhynchospora pubera. Lineage (NCBI taxonomy): Eukaryota > Viridiplantae > Streptophyta > Magnoliopsida > Poales > Cyperaceae > Rhynchospora > Rhynchospora pubera. The sequence continues at coordinate 375,191,914 of CM051459.1, forward strand.
TAAATTGATTAAATTGATATTAATTTTATTGGATTATATTATTTTAATATTATTTTTTAAAATTTCGGATATATGTGGTAACGCCTTAGGCCTATTTAAGCCTCGAAGGTCTTAGCTTAGAATTTAACATGGGCTTGGGCCCAAGTACTGTGTGCACGGAGACTTGGACTTTTAGTGGCCGAGTCGTCTGTGACCATTATCAATATAGATATCATACCCGTAGGCCTGGCAAAACGAAAAAAAAACGTTATGCCGTTTCGTTTTCAGAACCGGAACGGAATGTGGCACCAATTTTCGTTGTCGTTTCAAAAAGTGAAACGGAAACGGAACATATAATTATATCGTTTTGCTGAAATGGGACAGGAAAATAAGAAATTACAGTGGAAAACAGAAACGAAATGGAATGTGGCACAAATTTTCACTACCGTTTCAAAAACGGAACGAAAACGAAACAACTACTTTGATTCCGTTTCTGAAACGGCACGAAAACGGAAATGGGGTGTTCCGTGATCGTTTGGCACGTTTGCCAGGCCTACATACCCGGATGGCCGGCCGGATATAAGGATATTTGTCAATAATGCAATGAATTGGAGTTAATCATTTGCTGCTTGGGATGGTAACAATTAAAGGTTCCTGTCAAAGGGAAATACAACTCATCTGATGTTTCCTGTAAATCATATGACTACCTGGGAGGCAGGAGCTTAAATATATAATTTCAAGCTTCTCATATGCCATGATCTCTCCCAACAACAAGTTCAAAGGACGGATGGAAAATCATACATTAATTCCATTAATTAGGGAAAGGGGGGAATACAAAGCATCATATATAGAGCGAGAGATTGTTGCATGCCTGCGATGGAGGAGGCAGGTTATTGCCAAGAGTGCCATAGTTGACGCCAATGGATAGAGCAGCCACTGCTGATGAAAGAAGAAGAAGAGCCCGAAGGCCAACCTCGCGCAGCATGGCTGGAGGCGCCATTGGATTGGTTAATGAAAGGGATGTCGGAAATTAATGGAGATAAGTTAATTAGCTTTGCGCGTGTTTCGTAATTTAATCAGCATGTTGGTAATCATTCTTTCTATTTTTAGATAATTTTGGTAACGGCCATAATCTAATCAGCATGTCAATATAGGAGCTCAAAGAATGTACTTATGAGGGCAACTTTTTTGAATAATTTCAAGCAAACATCCTTCCACCCCCTTTGTAATTCTAGTTTACTTGCATTTAATCCGAACACTTGTTAAAGTTGCCTTGATATATCTTACATTTTAACTATTCCAAGCAAATAACTAATTTTTTATATGATACATTCCAAATTTGTTAAACAACTAGTATAGGACAACCCCTACAGACATAAACATCGATCAGAAGCCAACAATTGCCAGGTAGGGCATAACATTAACATCAAACTCTACTCCCCGTGCTCCATACGGTCCCTATGAATTTCATCAAGAATCACGATAATTGCTACAACAAATGCATAATCTACATTAGGATAGACTGTTACACCAAAAGTGTCTTTTCCAAGCAACACATTCTTGAGTTCATATTGACGGCTCATCTGCACCATAAGAAACAAGTACTTATTGTTATCCAAAAGTTTGATCTGGATTTCTGATTCGATCATGGTACATCCAGTATAATGAACACTGAACCAGCATTATTGGATATCTAGAAGTGCCATACTAGGATTAACTACAGCTCATGCATTATATGCATTCAGTGCAATTTCTTTCACTACTCAAATGGCCTATATGCTCAATTAAAAGTTGACCTTAATAGGATGACAAATGCCTCCATGGGATTAATGTTTTGAAGCAAGAGGTGTATGTGCTGGACTGCAAATTTTCTAAACTACGCACTAATTAGGGATTTATGTGCATTTTGCTTTTCTGTTACCAGGCTCTATCTTAAAAATTAACACTCAATTCAGCCTCTTAAATACCCTACATAAGCAACTAAACACAAAGAAAATTAAGAGAACAATAGAAAACAGAGTTCATTGGGATCAAATGGCACATAGGTACAAAATCCAAAATCCAGTACCCTCATCCTTGGTTTTATTTTGGGTTTGCTTTTTCAGTTTTTGAAAATCAGGCCATGTCCCTCAGTCACAGCTAAGTTACGAGGTTGGAAAAGAAGCAACCCATATGAAGAAAAAGAAATGGAAAATTGCAAGGAAAGACAAGGACTTACGAGGGCAATAATGGTATTAGTGTCACCAAGGTAGAAGGTGCAGGACCTCTCAAACCAGCTCCCTTTGACCTTGAAATCGCAATGTTGTTCGGCAGTGTTTGCAGCGAAGAAGACATCGAGCTCGGTCTTAAGCTGGAGCATGTGTGATTTCTTGACGGTGAAGAGCAAGTCTTTGTGATCGCTGCTGTCTCCTCGGTATACATTCCATCTATGGTGCATGCTTAATTTCTGTTTTTAATTATGAAGCAAAAGATGATAAGAAGAGGTAGAAAAATTAATGGGAAAAAGAAGAGAAGTATTGGTAATTGGTAATTGGTATTGACCTTCTCTCTCATGGAGACGATGGGAGAGCCGGCGGAATCACAGAGGACGCGGCGGGAGTGGAGGCTGAGAACACGGCCCTGAACCTGTGTGTGTGTGTTTTCATTGCTTCATTCAATCATTAAGGAATAAGAATAGGAAATGATCTTGATTGAATTTGAATTGAATTGGGTCACTTCACTTAAATTGACTGACTTTGATCGTAAAGCTAATTACCCAATTATCTTACCTTCATCAAGACACCGCCGTTGACATCGGAGACGACGAAGTCGCCGTCGGACAAGCTCAGCGCCTTCTTCGTCACCGTCAGTGCCACCACGTACGGCGCGCAGAACTGCGGCCCCACAACTGCCACCACCCCCGAAGGAGACATCAACGGCGCTGGCGCTGGAGACGACGAGGCTGCCATGTGCTTTCTCTCTCTCTCTCTCTCTCTCTCTGTTACTTTACTTGCTGCAACTCAACTCTAAAAAAATCTCCAAACCAAAAGTAGACAAAGAAACAATTTAAGAGTTGACATGACAATTGACAATCGACAAACAAAATAAAATAAAAATATGGTCGGGTCCGGCGTGGGACGGGTTAGCCTTCCCAAGGTCCCAAAGAAAAATAAAAATATATATCTTTACTACTTATAAAAGCACCAGTCCAAAAGTCTATCCAAAATTTGAACCGAAAGGAGCAAACAAATGTTTACCCAATGTAATATAGACCGTCTATTTTAACGATTTGATCAGATCGGTGGTGTAGATTTATTTATGAGATTAAAAGTTTAAACCTTTTATTTAGACCGATGTTAACTTTCGCTGGAGCAGAGTCGCGAGCGACGAGAGTGTACAGCCTGCTAGGGTTCGATTCTTTGTGCCTGTTTCTTTTTTTTTCGCTTTTCACCACCCCTCCGCTCTGGGGTTTCAACCAGCTGTCCAGCGAATGGCAACCTTCAATATCCCAGCGCATTCTTTCCCCAATTCCTTCGCTCACGATTCTGGCACGATCTCTTTCCTTTTTTCCTCCGCTACGCTCGCGTGCTTCCTCAATTTATCCAACATAAGCCGCCACTCCTCCCTATTCGCTAGGGTTTATTTCTCCTTCTCTTTCCTCTGATGCTCCTCTTTGACTCTTTCCTTCTCTTTCCTCTCCTTCGATGCCCCACTTTTACTCTTTAGCGCTGTTGATCTCCACCAATAATCGCCGCTGCCATGGCCACCACCGTCCTCACGCCTACTCTATACCTAACCAGTGGTGACACGCCGTTCAACCTCCATTTCAGTTCTCCGACATATTCGAACCAGTAGCCGCTGCTCAAATCGGATCCAAGATCAATTTCAAGATCCGACCCGTTTCGCATAACCTGACAAACCTCTCAGTGGTGCTTAACTGCGTACGTGGTGAATGACCGTCGCCGGCACCCTTGGTGAAGTATAAGGTATCTTGGTTTGTGCATACAGGAAGCAAAGTGAAGATTCATGTTGAATTTGTATTCTCGATCTCGCATCAACAACACAAGTCTCCAGCTTCTTTGCCGATATGACAAAAGGCCTGAAAGCCAAAGAGATTCAAGCAAACGTGAGTACTTTTTTTTCTGCTGAAGGTTAAATCAGGGCATTTCACATTGTTTATTGAAGCCTAATTATGCAATTTTGTTTAAAAATAAAGTTGTCTTAAAATTCTTGCTTAGTTATTGATGTGAGGGTCAATTCAAGGTTAAATGCAATTGTAAGGTAAGGTGATAAACCAAGCTTCACTGAAACATTGCCATCAGTTGTGTGAATCCAATGCCATCAAGCACCGAGAGCAAACAGATACTTACTCCTTAGGCAATTAATTTTTTTTTAATGTAAAATTGTAATTATTTTCAGGATGGACCTGCCTATGTAACTGGAGTTCAAGTAAGTGTAGTCCTTCATACATATTTGGTTGTTAAAAAAAAGGATGTTGATTCACGTATGGTAGAGGAATGCAGAGACTTTGCTATTGTGTATTCCAGTAATTGTTTTCTCTTTCAGTGTCAAAAGCACTTCACTGGAAATAGTTAGTTGTACCATTACTGGCAGGTACAAGCTTTGGCACTGGTTTTGTTGAATCATTAGATAAACTAAATCATTGATGCAAATTCTTTTTAGTAATGCCAAGTAGCCTCGATGTAGTATCTGTGTGATCAATTTGATTCGTTTGTGTCATTTTTGTTATTCCAGCAGTTTTGGTGTGAGAAGGAAGAACAATGAGGTGATTTAGTACTCCTGGTATTCTTGATTTAGGCAAACAATAGCGAACAGTATTAAATTTCATTTATTCTATCTTTTCCATCTAGCTTAGATTTGAATATGAATATTTTTCTTATTGATATTTTCATTTTTATTTTCAGTTCTGTATCAAATATGCTGAGTTTCAATTCTCATCTAATTTTGATCATTTTTCATTAATTAATTTTCTTTTGTAATTATTTTCATGTTGAAATTAACTATATGGAATTATGGATCTTTCGTAAAAGTGCTCATTCCTTGGAAAGTTCTTCTCACTGCTCAAAGAGTGCAGGTATGTTTACTATTTATCTGATTGGTTATCTGAAGTGTTTGCCATGTCTGAATCATTTCTTTATTGTCCATTTGGTTTCTTTTTCTTACATGACAGGCAATTTGTTCAAAGAGTGTGTATCAGGAGAAATGGGTTTAAATTAGAATTAAATTTTAATAAAATACTATTGGCTGGTAATTAAGTCCATATGCTTTTGGATAGTATACCTGCTCTTATGAATCCAATCAAATAGAAATGAAAATTCTGAAAGTTATAATAAGGTAATGATAACAATAGTTGGTTAACTAACTGGTACCAATAGACTACCATGGATATTGGTACCAGTTAGGTACCAATACTGTTTAGAGTACTGGTATTTTTGTCTCATTCTTTGAATTGAGATGCATTTTTTTGCTACCAGTGTCATGTTGGATACTGGTGCGTGATGTAAATTTTTTTTTATTTGAACGAAAATTGCTGGTTCTCCGGCCCTCAAAAAAAAAAAACAATAGTTGGTTAAACACTAGGAGGCGCCTAAGCAAGTCCTACAAATCTGAGCCGAGCTTTGCCACCTTCGTGTCCGAGGTAGCCTCTCTTTTACTAGATTCCTAAACCTCCACTGTTTTAAATTTTTTTATTCAATTTCTATTACTATTATAGCATTATTTCTTAATTCCTCGATTTATTTACTACTTTGTCCTTTTTGTTTTCAATTTCACATAATTATTCTGAGTTCACATCAATAACTTTGTCCTAAGCAACTCCTCATTATGAAAATTCTTTTTTAATTTCATATTCTATTTCTTAGATTATTGTTATTGTACCTTGATTATAAGTGTGCTAATTTCATTCGATTAATACAATTATAATTTTATTTTTATACAACTTCGATTCACAAAAACAATTAGCACTATTATATGTCTTGAACCTGTCATCCTTACTGGTACTAAAACATTTTTCCCTTCACAGAAGCAATTGTGTTAATTTCCTTTTCTACTCATTTATTTTATTTTTTCTATAGTTCTACAGGCACTTGGTCAGTATAAGATGATATGTGTAGAAGATCTGGTGCATGAGGTTACTGGTATATATCAATTTGGTGTTTCAGGAGTTGACATAAATGGTGCTCAAAGCTGAACCTATTTGGATGTGAATTCTTATTGGATTTTGGATGTGAATCCACGAGCCCTATTTATTTGACTTAACCCGAATCCATTTGAGGCTTTGTCTGACGTAATTCTTGTGGGTTTGATGATTTTGCATCTGATCTCAGTGCACGTGGAGGCTTCATATGCTCTGTCTCTTTGTGTTATGTATGGCTTCATAGGCTCTTGTGGGTTTGATGATTTTGCATCTGATCTCAATGTACGTTGAGGCTTCATAGGCTCTTAATCTGTGGAGATCTTTTGTAAGTCCAAGTGAAACTGAGAAGTTTAGATGGATCTATGTGAAATAAAACTAGAACTTGAAACAAACTAAAAGAATTAAAGATTAATCAATCAAGTTAAGTAAATGCTTAACAATATGTTTTAATATATTTAAGTTTTCTTACCTTTTTCGATGTAATAATCTAAGATAGGAACAATATTTTAACCTATGTGTCATTTTTAAGTATTTTCAACGTATTTTTAGTTGCCTCGCTTTATTTCGATGTAGTAATCTAAGATAGGGATAGCATTTCAACGAACATCTGAAAGTTAATATGGAACATGGAACAACAGTACTTGAAATATTTACATTTTTATTTATAGCACCTGTGTGTTAATTCCGACATTTTACTTTTATGCAGGTGTATAATTGAATTTTATGATTTTGCCGCAGCACACATGAATTTAAATATTCTGTTTTGGCAATTGAATCTTCATTATGTAAGAGGATACCAATAAATAAAGATTTCAATTGCCAAAACAGAATATTTAAATTAAGGGCCATGGCTTCTTTGTAAAAATAGCGATGACGTAAGAGGATACTAATAAATTATACCATTTTTTGGCGGTCAAATTAAGGGCCATGGCTTCTTTGTAAAAATTAAAATCAAAATATTTCGTTGGATAGATGGATTCAAGTTATATAGTCATATAAAAGAAATTTGTTTAGTTGCAGAATCTAATTTACTCATTTCCTGCTTTTTCATGTAAAGCTTGACAATTTTTTTGCTACTACAAGTGATTCAATTATATCATTAGATGTGATCGTGTATTTTCATTTAACACTCGCTATTCACTGCATATAAAATTTGCATAGCCGTGACGTTTTTTTTATGCATGTATATCGTTCTAGATGGGACCATTTGATCAAGCGCCAAAAGGCTTAATTTATCTTCTCATAGGGGCTGTTTGGATTTCCCAAGAAATTTGGAAAATTTCATCTTCCTACCATAAATTTATTATAAACAATCCAAACTCTTCACAAAGTTACACACTTCCCAATAAATTCATTCCTAAGAATTGCAACTTCCCCAAATTCCTAAGCGATCCAAGCGGCCCCATAAAATTTTGCTCATACTTGTATAAAAAAAAAAATCTGCCCACACATTGGGTGGGCGTATTTGCTAGTATAAATATATAATGAAAAGAATGGCATTGGCAGCTGTAGCCTGTAGGCTGTAGCTCTGTAACAAGGAGTAGTTAGTTTTTGACTTTTTCTCCTTGTTCTTGACTTCCAGGCCTGCCAAACGCAATCCGGATTCGCTGTTGCGCTACACCGCGTGTCGCGCACTACGAGCCGTCTGATTTTGATCGGACGGTTCACTTTTTACGGGCCTATCAATCTAGGTTACATGCACGGGGCTCCCTTGTCCATTGGATTTTAATCAAACGGCCAGCATACCGCGCGACATGCTGTGTCGCGCGGCAGCGGATCTCAATTTCTGCCAAACGTTAGAGGTGAAGCGGAAACAGTCATTTCGGTTTCTGTTCCGTTTCGGTAACGGAACGAAATAGCTGTTTCGTTTCCGTTCCGTTTCGCCAAACGTAATAATTTCTGTTCCTTTTAACGTTTCGCCTCACATTTTCTATTGATTTCAGCCCATTTCCGTGTTCCGTTCCATTTACGTTAACAAATTTCGATTTCGTTTTCGTTCTGTTTCTAAAAACAAAACCCATTTCAGCTTTCATTTAACGTTCCGTTTCGACGGAACAGAAACGGAAACGTTAAAACGTTTCATGACAGGTCTAACTTCCTCCCTCTACAATTCCTGATCATCATCATCATCATCAATTCTCGGACCCACTTACAATGTACCATGAAAATATACCCATCAGTTCATCACTCATATATGACATTTCCTTTCTCTTTGGAAACAAAAATAATTGAAGGCTCTGAAGATTCTTTTAAAACAAGTTACAATTACATTTACATCCGTACTTATTTACATAAATAAAAAGCCAAAGTTCCCATACTACTACTAGAGTACTAGTACTATGCAGTGCATTTCTTCCGGCAAACTCACCAAATTGTAAGAAAAAATAATAAATACTGCCTGCATAGTGCATAGTACAAAACACCACAATTGTATTTTATACGCCACGCCACTATTTTCTTTGAATCAGTAGTTCAGCACCGATCCGGGCATGTTGTTTTTGTTTCTACTACAGAGCTCCACGCAGAAAATTAGAAACACTCCACACCTTTCTTTTTCAAAGGGTTGGTTGTTTTGCGTGGCCCTTGGGGGGTTGCAAGGAGTCCAAAAATCAATCTAGAAGCCACACAGCATGCATGGCTCGGCACAGCTGCTATGAAGGATCAGCCACCTTCACATCAGAAGCCTCCTTCATGCTTCTCCCTCTCGACATTGACTTCTCATGGCCGCCATTAGACGACCCTTCCTTGTTCCCAACTGTTACTGATTCCATCTTTTGCATTCTTTCTTCTTCTGTATTCTCAACCTGAAGCTCTTCCAGAACAGACACCACTTCCTTCATGCGTGGCCTCAGCTTCGAGTCCATCATCAAGCACTGTGATGCCAGAGAAGCCACTTTGTGGGCCCCCTCAGGGGAGTACTGCCCCTCCAACCTTCTGTCCAGAACCCGGAATATCTTGCGTTTGTTTCTCAGGTAGGGTCGAGCCCACTCAACTAGGTTGTGCTCACCTTGGGGTCGATTCTTGTCTATGGCACGCCGACCAGACAACAACTCCAATAGAACCACACCAAAGCTATACACATCACTTTTTGTCGTTAAATGGCCTAAAACAATGTGAAACTACAATTTAATCACAAGTCTGGTACAATGACCAGAGACTACAAAAGAAGTTTACACGACAAACAACAGGCCTTTACTTGTACATTATCTATGTAGTGGCTATGCAATGACCAGCATATCAGACCAGCATGGTACCGTAATCCATTTGATTTTGATGTGATAGAAGAATATAATAACAACAATACAGCCTTTTAGTCCAAAACAAGTTGGGGTGCACCAGAAATGAAATCCAACAAGTCATGATCACCAAAGAAAATAGAAGCAGCAGCAGCAGTAGTTGTTGTTGTTAATTTGAAGTTATATTGGGATCCATAAACGAAAAGTGAAGAATGCGAAAACAACAACAATTCGATAAAAATGTAATTCAATCCACACCTTTTTTCAGCTCAAGTCAAAACTGAGCATGTGCACCGGCCTTGATTGACATGAATCAATTCTAGGATCACTATATTAAGATGCCAAACTACATTCTTATTATTATTGGGGAAAAATGGGTTGGTGAAGAGCACCTGTGGCGAGATACTCAGGAGCTGCATACCCCTGTGTCCCCATAACCCTTGTAGAGACATGACTCTTCTCACCAGTGGGACTGTCCTTGGCCAACCCGAAATCCGACAACTTTGCATTGTAGTTCTGCACATTTACATCAAAGACTCTCATTCATCAATTCTGATGTTCCATTGTGTACTTGGGTCTAGTGCTTCATTTGCAACTCAGAAGTAATTGAATTGATGAGCAGCTATGATAAAGGCGAAATAAACAAATAAATAATGTAACAGAAAACTAATAATATATAATTTATGTGATACATTGACGGACCGAATCAAGAAGGACATTTGAGGTCTTAAAATCACGGTATATGACTTTGGCTTGAGCACTGTGCAGATAAGCCAGACCTTTGGCAGCACCAAGGGCAACCTTCATCCTTAATTTCCAAGAGAGAGGCTGAAAATACGAACCCCCTGCATCCATATTGGATAAAACAAATTAAACCAATACCTGAGTGTTTGGTTACCTGAAGCTTTATGCTCACATTATTTTGCTGTGCTCGATGCACAGTCACAAATGAGTCTATTAGATAGATGAACTTACTCCTAAAGAGATGGTTCTCCAAGCTTCCACGAGGCATGAACTCGTACACCAAAAGTCGGTGTTCGTCCTCTAGGCAGTATCCGAGAAGCCTTACAAGATGAGGGTGGGACAACTGACCCAAGTAATTTACCTCTGCCTGCAATTGAGGAAGAACAGAAGATATAATAAATAGAAAGAAAAATGAAAATAGTTGGGGGAACAGGAAGGAAAGGCATATAATATAAATATAAAAAGATAAATAGTGTTTGGTGACCAGCCACTCCTTGTGCCCCTGCAAGCCGTCCTGGTTGAGACGCTTGACGGCAATAGCGATGCCAGTTCCGGGCTTGGAGGGGGCCATAGTGGCGTCGTCAATCCATCCCTTGAAGACAGATCCAAAGCCGCCTTCGCCGAGGACGCTGTCGGGTCGGAAATTGCGGGTGGCGGACTTCAAGTCAGTGAAGGTGAAGTTTTTGAGGTTGGAGGAGTGGAGGATGTCGTCCTGGGTACGTAGGATGAGGGGGAAGGAGGAGGAGGATGGGCGGCTGCGGCTGCTGCTGCTGCTCAGCCGCAATCCATCTCCTCTATCTCTGTCTCTGTCTCTGCCCCCAATTCCAATTCTAGCAATTATCCCTGCATTGCATCCATTTTGCAAGTAATTAGTAATGGAAATATGGAATGGAAAGGGACACTAATTATACAAGTGATAGAAAGGGTGGGACAATTACAAATACAATGGTTGGTAGATTGGTATTGCATCCATTTTGCAAGCAAATTAGTAATGGAAATATGGAAAGGAGAGGCCGAGAGGGAGGGGTTTTGCAGTGGCACTAATTATACAAGTAATAGAAAGGGTGGGAGTGGGACAAATACAAATACAATGGTTGGTGGATTGGTAGTGTTACTACTGTATGAGAAACTAAAATAATAGAATTAGAGAGACAGAGACAGAGACTAGAATGAATGAATGAATACCAGAGGCGCCAGTGGAGAGCGTCTCAGCCTTGATTCTTGCGCTGCTGTAGCAACTCCCCATGGAATTTGGCAAATTGGCGGCGATCAAGACCCTCTCTCCCTTTCCTTCCGTAGAAATTAGAATGAATGAATGAATACCTGAATGGTGAATGGAATGGATCAAGAATTCAAGACCCTCTCCCTCTCTTTTGCACTTGTACCAGAAAGATTGAACATAACTTGATTGAAGAGGTGTTTGCTGTTGACCTCTGCTCCTTCCTTCCTTCCTTTGTCCTTTATTTTTTACTTTTCCCTTTTCTTTTTCCTACTAGCGCCTTGAAAGTATAATAATATTATTGGAGTCCACAATGATTTTTTTTATTTCCTCTCCGAAAAGGGACAACTTTAAATGGTATTTTATTTCAATTTTTTTGGGGGGGGATTATGCAATTCGTGAATTATCCCAGAAAAAGAGAAAACTCGCCTGCTCATAGATGTTATGTTCAAAGCAACTTATTTACAACATTCGGCTTCGTTAAAATTAATTTAGCAAATATATAAATGGTATTATAAAATTATAAATTACAATTCTTATTTTCTAATTTACATTGCTTCCTTATAATATGTCTATGTCTATGATGCTTGCGCTTCTCCGCTATTCAGACCCAAAAAAATAAAAAATAAAAACATAATAAATCAACATAAATTATAAGTGCCATCGGCAAATATACCATCCTAGCCATCGCTGCTATGTGTTATAAATGTTCAGTTTAATAATAAGAAGTGTTCAGTTTAATGCGTCAAAATCGCGCTAGAGTCAGAGTCGCGCGTGGTCAAGAGGTAGAATCGGAAAAAATTTAATTTGAACCGGATCGGTTCATTTCCAATTCTAATTTTTACATGTATTTTTTGTCCGGTTCGTGACCCCTTCGCTTGGTTTTTTTTTTCTTATAACAGTTGTATTTCTGTTACAACTAACTGAACATTCATACTTATTAAACTGAACATTTGTACTTATTAACTGAACATTCGTACTTACTAAACTAAAAATTTATACTTAATAAAATAAACATGTTTGCTCATAACATTTATATTTTCTGTTGCAACTAACTGAACAGTTCTACTCAATTAACTGAACATTTGTATTGACCAAACTGAACTTTTGGCAAAAAAAAAAAATCAAAATGAACATATTTGGTCTAGCGAACACTTATAAAATAATGAACAATTCTACAACAAAGTGAACATTTGTACATATTAAAGTTAACACTTATAACAACTAACTGAACAAAAAATACGCGCTGGATGAGTAGAGGGATCAGAACGCTAATTGAGGCGCTGTGCAGCGCGATGGCTCGGATGGCACGGAGTGCGATGGCACTAATCAATTTCCATAAATAAATAAGGCAAAATCAGATATAACCCCTCAAATCTGCTGCAATTGAAAATAAACCTCTTCAATCTTCAAATTCGAATATAAACCCCTCTAATCTCATTTAGTATGGATGTAAGCCCTTCTTGTTAAATCTAATCATATTTTAACTGAAAAAAATCAGAATCTAAAAATAATGACCGAAATACCCTTCAATAACCTGACACATTCTCCTGCATTTCCTAAGCAGTCATTTTACTTTATCTCCGTGCTCATTTCTAAAAAATCAATGTAGGCTAAGCAAAAGTAGAAATTGATGCACGTTTTGCTTTAAAGGAGACTATGCAATACTAGCATTAGGCCATAGTATTAATAGAGATAACGTGTCTATTTTAAATAATTTTCTAATTTGTGTTCTTTGGAGCTATCAGAAAATTCTCATACTCCTCTTCTTCGATCTTTCTGTTTGCCTTCATTTGTGGCTGCTGTATTAATTGCTTCTTGGTCGCATGTCTGCAGTGCGTCTCTCTCTCTCTTTCCCTTACTGTCCCCTTTCGCTAATTTCAGGTATGACTCTCCTTAACTCAAAAGGCCGAATTTTGGCTCTGGTGTATTTAGAACACACATCAATTGTTACACGTTTATGCAACCGGTTAATCTCTGCTACTTATAAAGCACCCTTAGCAAGGTCAGCATTTTTCACACAAATGGGTCCAAACAATTTTGTTAGCATCATTATAAACCATTAATTAATATGATGTACGGTTCAGATTGCTATTTCTACAAAGGAGTCGACCTGTCACACAAATAAGTCAGGGCGGTGGATTGGTAGTTAACAAATTTCCGTAGCTTCGCATCTCGAGTTCGAATCCCAGCTTCACCATATATTATTTTGGCCTTTTTTTTATTTTGTGCAGCGCTTAACCTAGCCCCTTTAATTTTCGCTCCCCTAAAAATAGAAAATCGCAGAAAAGGAAAAAGAGCATTCACGCTCCCTCCCCCCTCTTCTATTCTCTCACATCCTTCGTTCGTCCACGCGATATCAATTCTCCGATCTAGCAAAATCACAAAGATATATCTTTCCTTTCTCTTTTTCCATCACAATTTCTCTGAAAAGGAAAAGCAAATACAGCCTGCCCCTTCTCTAATTTGCGAAAATCACAACCTACCCTAAATCGCCGCCTGACATCGGATCTAGGTCAGGAAATTTTTGTTCTATCTCTAAAATTTTCAGTTCAATATTTTCATTTCCCGCTCTCTGCCACTCTCACAATGGAAAGAGTATTCCAATTTTTCCGAATTTTCATTTGGCGCTAACCTAATTTTTATTTTGTCGCTCCATGTATGAATTTTCAGATGCTCTATTTAAACAACGCACGATTGCTATGGGTAACAAACAAAGCACTTGTCTCTCTGATTTCAGGTGAGCCACTGTATTTGAAATTCAATTTCTTTGTTTATCTCTTCTCCATTTTACATTTATCTCTATAATTTTGATGTTCTGAATACTTTTCCATGTTCATTTTTTTTTCTGAGTTTTCAGTTTCTCATCAAAATACTCTGCGTTTGAAGAAAGGTAATGCCTTAAATCTTATTAACTAATAACTAAATCCAATAACTGAATCAAATACCTACAAATATTCATTTACTTTTTCGTCTGATATTCTGATATTTGTGCGAGATGTTGTTTGTTCTGATATTCTGGTATAGCTAGGCATGTTGTTTGTCTTAAATTCTGATATTTTCGTCTGATATATTATGATATTCTAATGTTGTTTGTTTTGTGCAATAAAATTAAATATTTTTCGCAAATAAGAGGGGGGCTTCTTAAATAAGAGAGGGGTTTCTGAAAATGTGTTATTGGATTTAACTAAAAACTTTTAGATGTCTGTCAGAATGACTTTAGAACTTCAGATCCATCACCAAAAAGTCCGAGCTTATTTACCATATACATTTATTGTTCGTACATTAACCTTAGAAGATCTGAACATCATGCTGGCTATGTATTGAGATGAGTGATGAAAATATGCTGATGTGCACTTTTTCAGTATTTGTTGAGGCTGATTGACCTAAGAATAGTGGATTCTAGGTTCATAGGTTTCCTTTTTTATTGTGATTTAATGAAAAGGGTTTATTCTTTTTGTTTTGTTTTGTGTTTTTTTAAGTACTCTACCAAATATTCAATCTGACTAAGACAATATATTGACTAATGACATCTCAATGTTTTTCTTTGAATTTAGGTGTTGGGGCTACTATACTATATGGCGTCTGATATCTCATATTTATATGTGTATTTTGGCCGGACTTTACACTCAAATGGTAACTCAAACCCCTATATTCATTGTGCTACATGCTATATTTGTCTAGAATTGGGTACTGTTGTGGTTTTTGTATTGAATTGCAGGAACTCGGTGGATCAAACTCAATTAATGCATAAAATGGTGGATTTAAGAGAAACAATTGGTCAAATGGAATCAATAGCATTGAAGAGCTCATCCTGAGCTTTTCAACGCCTATTGAATCGCCTCAATCGGAGTTCGGGTGAAGGAATTATGGCCGAAATACTATCTCTCCTCAGTCTGGAGTCAACTCGGTCCGAGTTGGATCCATCTCGGTCCGAGTTGAAAGTCAGAAAACTGCTAAATTGCCATCTCGGTCCGAGTTTGAGCTAACTCGGTCCGAGTTGAGAGCCGACATAGTGCATTTGGCAAGTTTTCAAGCATGGAAACTCAATATTTTGGTATAAATTCTTGCCATGACGCCCTAGCCTCCTTTCCAAGTCCAAAATATCACTATTTATGCTCCCCTAGGCCAGAAGAAAAAGGGGGAAGCCACTAACCACGAAATTCCATATCCCACCACGTTTTGGCACCTTTCCACCACCGATCTCACGCCGAAAGGCGTGGGATTCCACCTCTTTCATCATAGCACGACCATGGCATCATCTTTGGAGCAATTCTAGGCGCGACGGCGACAGAATCAACCCAACCACGGCTCTGGACGTTCGGTATCTTGAGTTAGAAGCGATATTTGGTTTATTTCTTCCATTCTCTTGATATTTTGATTTGATGGAGCTTGTATCTTATTTTGCTTTCATGTTAGGCTAGATTTATGTTGTCTTAGGAGTATGGAAGTAACTTAGGTTTCGATGTGTTGTGATTTGACTCAATATGATATGATATGTTTTGTTGAGAATTATGTTAATTGCTTGTTTTAATTATTTGGTTAAAGTCTAATTAACTTCTAGATGTACGGCCGCATTTAGTTAAGTTCCAAAGTTAGGTTAATCAAGATAATTTAGATAGGTATTAGGGATAAATCGTAGATCCGAAAGGGGAGATTAGTTGACACCAAAAGTGTAACTTTTAGACAAGTCCAAAAGACCTCTAGATATCCTTATGAACTCCAACAAACAAGTTTAAGTTGATTGAATTCTATACCAAAAGTTGTGAACCAATCGAGTTAATTAGGTTAGGTTGTGATTAAACCAGTTTCTAGTCCAACAAGCAATAGCTGAGGTTTAGAATATCTAGGTTTGACCAACAAACCCTAGCACAAAGCATAAAATATCATGAAAGGTCAAAACCACACACTTTCACCCTCTGTTCGGACCAAACAGATCCTTGTTCGGACCGAACAGAGAAGTGAACGCTTGAAAAACATAGTTTGATGCACGAAAGTGATAAGTCCTGTGTTCTAGAGTCCAAACCAAGGTGAAACCTGAACCCTAAGACGCTTTTTATACTGTTTGAAAATTCAAAAACTTTACTTTAGTTGTTTACATTATTTTAATAGACAAAATAACAAAAAATATTTATTTACTTGCACCTTTAGATTTAATCAACCAAAAACTCCATAAAAATATAATTGTCTAGCTTTCGTGAGGAAGTAAAGTCCGGTACTCATTAATCCGTCCTTTGGGTTCGACCCTAAAGCTTAACTAAAACGACTAGTGAGGTTAGCTCTAGGTTTATAAATTTATTTGATTCCTAGGTTTTAAACCTTCATCAGCGTCATCCAACACAATTCGTCGCATTTATGCTATGAAAGATGTGTATCCCATTAGTGACATAACTGATGGTGTCAATCCAATACATGTACAAGTAGGATCTCAAACTCCGCCTTCTAATAGGATCAGGTATTTCTGGCTACCTTAATGTGTCTACCCCCAATCAATTCCTGTCTGAGATTCTTGTTTGTTGTATAGTCACATTTCTTTCTTCTGTCAACCTTGAAATCATCAATGCAACCTAAAAATTTGAAGAAAAATGAGCTTTTGACTTTTAAGGTGTAGTAACCGAATCAATATTTATATATACATTGAGTGCACCCTTGCTTTATAGGGAGTGTCCTTTTGTATTGACAAAAGTACTAATAACATCAGAGAAAAAAAAATTAAAAACATTAGAAGGCAGAGAGCAGGGGCGAAGCTAGCGTAGGGGCCCAAGAGGGCCTGGCCCACTCAGATTTTTGAAAATTTTAATACAAATTCTTACTTGGCCCCCCAACAATTGAAAATTTTAATACAAATTCTTATTTGGTCCCCGAATTGTATAGTCTGTCTTCTGCTCTCTTATAGTGAAATTATTCTCTCGCATCTCTCTCCTCAATCAGAATCGGAAAAGGCTAAAAATTAAAAAGCTTCATACTTTCTTTTGCCCCTCTTTTGTAGTCTTTGTTCAATCGTTCTGGCTCCATTGTTCATTTATTCTACTCACATATAACAATCTCTGTCGTAGCTACAAACTAATAATCTCAGCTTTTTTCCTTAAATTTTTCTAGTTGCATCTTGCATGCTATAAAAGGTGATTTTTTTATTTTTCAATTTTAATGTATACAATCATATTCAAGCTTGACCGGTTGATCGAGCAACTCGAAGTTTGATCTCGGCCTCCCCTGTTATCAAATCCTGGCTTCGCCCCTGGCAGAGAGGGACATAAACCTCGGGAGAACTATCTTCTGACTCCATGCGTGCCCTTGGTAACTATTTCAAACAAAATTAATCAATTGATTATAATAATATATAGGCCTTGCAATTTTAAAGACAAGATATTCTTGTATAGACAGTACTATGCTCCTGATCTTGCTCCCAATCAATTCCCTTGAGCCCAAATAGGCAATTGGTAATTACAGTTCACGCCCGTTTTCTGGCAATGTCAGATATGTGTTGGCCAGAAATACATGTACTGGTCAACATATTCAAAAACAGATGCTTTTAAGGATAAATCCATGCATAGGATATAATTTTAATTCAAAGAACTTAAACAAAATAAAATATAAAATACAATTCATTTTTCTCCTCTTTTTTTGCTTTCTTGGTTCATTAAGCTGACAAAGAGGGACTGTATTAACACATATAAGCATGTATGTTATATCGAGATGCTTCAACAATCAACTTTAAGGTTAATGTACTTAGTTTGATATCATATGTACTCTCATCTTTGGTTTACTGCTATTTGATAAAGTATTCTGTTTTCTTATTATTAGTTTAAAATAGTTAATGATATCTAAATTCCATTAAATGATTTCTTATATGTCAGGTCGAAGAGAGCAGCATTGACATACAATCACGTGGCAGAAAAGTTCACCATGCCAATTTCGGTTGCCGCAAAGGAGCTGGGTGTATCTACCTCTACATTGAAGTACCGATGCCGTGAACTCGACATTCCTTATTGGCCCTATCTGAAGATGAAAAGCTTGGCAACCCTAGAATCATCTGTGTTAGGTTTTGCACGCGCAGGATCCCAACACATTATCCGCCACATCAGAGAGGAAATGGAGGCAATTATGGACAATCCGACCTTAAAGATCAGTGATGAAACCAAAGATCTTAGGTACCGAATGTATGAATTGAAAAAAAAGATGAAGAGGAAAGCCACAGGGGCTGTTTAGTGAAATTGGGTATGGGTATTGCTTAAAGAATAATTATCTAATTATTAGGATAAATCATTGTTAGTGTTTTGGGTATGGGTATTGGTTAAAGAATAATAATGATCTAATGATTAGGATAAATCATTGTTACTGTTTTACCAACATTTCTGTTTAGTCTTGTTTCTGGAAATGATCAATAAAATTTATTATTGGCTGTGCGTTTGTTTTATCTTATTGGCTATGTGTTTTATAAAGCTTGTATCTATTCCCTTGCAATATTTCACTGGCTACCAATGAGTTTTTTGTCAGTTTTTCACAGTCTTAAGCCTTTGTATAGGATTGGTGATTCCAATGTCTTATCTTGGCTGTACTTTAAGGTTGCATTCTTCTATGGCTCTCATACCTTGTCATTTTCATTTTATGGCGCAAGGACTGTTTCCATCACTCATCTATTTTTTTTTTTGTGACTTTCAATCTTTTTTTTTGTGTATGTGTATAAAATGATCTATCAGGATACATCGATACAAAGATACCATATCCTAATGACTTCATTACCAAACTTGGTATAACATGATCTTTCAGGGTACATTGATACAAACAACCAGGTTGTCATTGGTTCGTTAGTCAAAATAGGAAGATGACTATGCAGAAGCCCAAATGCACACAAAGCAATTTAGAAAGAAAATTCTAAATTTGCACTGTATCACCTGAAAGGTACCAACGAATGTACCAAAAGTGTCAGTACCTTGATATATTTATTTCTCTTTTTCTCTTTGGTATTCAATTTACCCACCAAGAAATTCCATTAATAGATGAAAGTGCATACGGGAAATATTCAGCACTGAATGATATGCACGAAATAGCAGACAAAATGAATGGCAAGTTATCGCCATTAATATTCATCAGTCATTAAAATAACAATATATATATTCCAATTATACCTTGCCATTTTATATACATCCTCCCATCTTATTCATTGAGCAAAACCAGAACCACTCAATTTCGATCCCAATTTTTTTTTTATACACAATCAATCAACTTTCAATTTTCGCACAAGAGCCAGCAAGTAACAGCAACTGGTACACTATTTTTCTATTTCTATATTTCTATTTCTATTTCTATATATTCCATTGCTTACTGGACTCAACAAGCAAGTAGCAGCAATTTTCGATTCCAATTATTTTCTATCCCATTGCTTACTGGTACACTATTTTTTTGTTTCTCCTCCTTTATCCTTTACTAGCAACTGAGCCCACTATGAAATTGTTATACATACATATATAGCGTATGGTACAACACCACTGCCAGTTGAGTCCTGAGCACCCATTCTTTTGACAAGCTAAGTAATTGTTGAATAATCAACTATTGCGCAGGATAAAATGGACAGGCTCCAGGATAAAATGGAGTCAACTATTGGGCATGCAACAGAGAGCATAGAGGAAGATCTGGAATTGGAGAGGCGCCTTTACGAAGATCTTAGAGAGGAATGCCGCAGGAGAGGTTAGATCTTATTTCTCTATTCCTATGTTAATTGGTATATGTTACTTTAATTATTTGATATGATATTCTTGATAGTTAAAAAACAAACAAAGCACTTGTCTCTTTGATTTCAGGTGAGCCACTGTATACACAATTCAATTTCATTGTTTATCTCTTTTCAGATCTGTCAGAATGAGTTTCCACCCTTGATTCATATTGTTGTGTTTATCCCTTGGATTTAATTTTCGTTATATCAAGCTAAGTTATAACTTCTTATTGTAATTTTGATTTTGAAGAACTAGAGTGGCTCGAGGAAGAAGATGCTTACTGGGCCCAACAAGCAGAAAAGCACATGCAATACAGTCTTGATCTGGTTTGCCGGGATAAAATGGAGTCAACTATTGGGTATGCAACAGAGAGCATTGACCAATTGCTAGAATTGGAGAGGAGCCTTCACGAAGATCTTAGAGAGGAATTGCACAGTAGAGGTTAGATGTTATTTCTCTATTCCTATGTTAATTTCTATATATGTTACTTTAATTATTTGATATGATATTCTTGATAGTTAAAAAAAATGCATAACATCTTATTGTAATTTAGATTTTGAAGAACTAGAGTGGCTCGAGGAAGAAGAAGCTTACTGGGCCCAACAAGCAGAAAAGCACATGCAATCAAATGGAGAGCAGGTGAAAAGCACATGCAATCAAATGGAGAGTATTAGAGATTAGTGTCAACTTTGGATGAAAAATGTGTTTTTCTCTATGTTTTAATTTTAATTTTTATTAGAATATTATAATATATGGAAGCTTGAATTTTTACGTTCTAATGTGATATTATTTGACTTATTTTGGACTAGAGAGAATATACAATGGTAAAGATGAACTTCACTTTGATCTGATGTGATATTACAATTGCAAAGTTTTTATGTTTCATATTTAGGCCCACAGATACAACTGTGACCTCTTGTCTTGTGTCAAAACATCAAAGATCAAATTTGATCATAATTGAACATTCAATTGGGAAGCAACAGATATATTAGATATTCTTGACACCAATTATATTCTAAAAAAAGGAGTAGAAATTGGTATAGGAAAGCCATGAGGTATCATTATCATGCATGTACTTAAACCATTGCATAAGATTGAATGTAATTCCTCAACGTTGGGTATTAAGGACCTAACATTTCAAAGTCTTTTTCCGGTACCAAGTCCCATCTCTGTCGTACCAGGTCAATGGCTCACCCACCAAATTGGGTCGACGCAACACAAGATAAACACATCTTCGTGCTCTCCCCGTTCCCATGATCCTAACTGACTCAATCTCATCAATTCCGGTGGCTTCGTTCGCCGTAAAATTTAAATTAAAGAAAGTAGGGACCAAAGTGAATACAAAACTATACACTGCCACGACAAATTCATGGTCTTCCCATCAAACGAGGGCGACGCGAGATGAACGGAGGCCACCGCTGAGTTCTCCTCTACCTCACGAGTATAGCAAGTGAATCCCTGTCGTCAATGGCCGCCTGGACCGTCGGAATCGAGTAGGGAGGGGAGTCGGACAAAAATAAAAAAAACGAGGGACCCGGCTGCAAAAATCCATCCTCTCAAACAAAAACCAGCGCCAAGCTCCTTGCCACGTCAGCAAGCCCAGTCAGCGCCATCTCCGCCTCTTAGGTTGACCAGAACCAATCAGAAATTTACATATATGCAGAAATTTTGAAAATTCATTAAAAATAGTAGGAAACTCATAAAATTTCAAATAAAATAACCATAAATTTCTAAAAATCGAAATAAACCAAATTTACTGATATTTTGATATATAAATCTGTCAAATTATTAGATTTTTCTATTTTTGAAGTATTTTCAATTTTCTTAAAATTAATGATATTAAATAAATTTTATATTTTGTAAAATTCCAAAATGATTTCAAAACTCAATATTAATAAATAGTACATATGAATTATTTTCATTTTTTATTTAAAAAAAAGACAAAACAAAATCCATTTGAAATTAAAGCATTCGACTTTTAAACATGAACGAACAGACTAGCTGAACTAGCTTTGTCATTTTATTTTTTTTAAAAGGGAAAAAAATAATCCATATGAATTCTTTTCATATTTAAATAAAAGAAAAAATAAAATTCATTTGAAATTATAGCATTCGACTATTAAACATGAACGAACGGACTAGCTGAACTAGCTTTGTCATTTTGTTTTTAATTTAAAAAATTAGCAGTCTATATGAATTCTTTTCATTTTTTATTTAAAAAAAGGAAAAACAAAATCCAAGTTGAAATTAAATCATTCGACTATTAAACATGAACGAACAGACAAGCTGAACTCGCTTTTTCATTTTGTTTTTTTTAAAGAAAAAAATAGTCCCTATGAATTCTTTTCATTTTTTATTTAAAAAAAAGAAAAACAAAATACATTTGATATTAAAGCATTCGAATATTAAGCATGAACGAAAGACTAGCTGAACTAGCTTGGTCATTTTGTTTTTTTTTTTAAATTTAAAAAGAAAAAAAATAATCCATTTGAATTCTTTTCATTTTTATTTAAATAAAAGAAAAAACAAAATTCATTTGAAATTAAAGCATTCGACTATTAAACATGAACGAACTGACTAGCTGAACTCGCTTTGTTATTTTGTTTTTAATTTAAAAAATGAGCAGTCCATATGAATTCTTTTCATTTTTTATTTAAAAAAAAGGAAAAACAAAATCCAAGTTGAAATTAAATCATTCGACTATTAAACAAGAACGAACAGACAAGCTGAACTCGCTTTGTCATTTTGTTTTCCGTATTTTTTTGAGATTATACACAAAATTTTATGCCAAAAAGACATCAGGAAGGGGTCCAAATAATTTATTTTGGATCAGCAAAAGCAGAAAATTCAATTTAACAGAAGAAATGGAGGGAGCCAGTAAAAAATAAACGGAGGGGAAGAAAAGCGCTGAGTTAAATTTCCCTCTCTGTGGAGTGTTTTGCGTGGACCTGGTCTGTGCACCAATAGGCCATCCTCAGGGGTCTGTTGCGTTGGCTCACGGTGAGCCGAGAGTAGACGAAAGAAGAGGGAAGCCTTCTCCCCCAACTGATCCCCGTTAAATCCAAGAACGAAAGAAAGAAAAAAAGGGGTGGAGCGAATTGGGATCTTTCGGAGAAGAAAAATCGGGGAGAAAAAGAAGAAAAGAGAGGAGAAATCGGAGAAGAAGAGGAACCAAGAAGCAAGACCAGAGGCAATCCGACGACCCTCCATTGAAGACCGGAGCTTAGAGAGAGAGAGAGAAGTAGGATTAGCCACTTGTAATAGGTAAGAGAGAGAAATTTGAGTGCTGTTTAGGCGTGAGAAGAGAGGACAAAGCGATTGTGCGCAAATTGAGTACAAGAAGGTACTTACAAGGCATCTGAAGATTTTGATTTTGTTACCTGTAATAACAGAATTTGTGTAATATAGAATTGACATGTTATAAATTTGTAAATACTTTAGGCCAATTTAGAATTAAACTTCTCCTAACATAAGTTGCATGTACGAAGTTGTATAAATATTTCACTAAAGATGCTATAAGTGTATGCTAATGTTTGTTATTTATAATCTATTCCTTTATGTTGGTATTATGTAAGTATGTGCTACATGCATATCAGGCTCACATGGTGTACGGTATTAGGTGTGCACAATAGTCCCCCATGCTCAAATGCTAAAGTCTTGACATTGGTAACTGAGTAACATTGCCACACAATTGAATGCATAAGAGAGAAGTAACTCAATTAAGGTGGTACACATATCCTCTGTACCGATATCCAAGAGGTCCCATTGACACCAATTCAATTTAACCATTAACCTAAATCCATCTTGGACTATCCTTGTACCGGCCTGCTGTTACACCTAAACTGCAACTCATTTGTACCTATCTCATGTCAAAAATATGTACCGGCCCCATCCTTCCCTTCACTGGTACCAATGTCAAAACCTATATTTGTCTCCTCCCTTACGTTGACCTGTTGATGACAATGCCATGTCCCTAGCTTTCCTATACCGAAGTGTTTTTGAACCAGTGTAGAGGTTTGACTCGATCATGCATGTTGAGTCTCTATATACTGGTACCAGAACCTGTCCTCAGTGTTATGCAAGTACCTCATTTCTTGTACCGATTCTAGGCCTGTGAACATTTGAACTATACTCCTACATTCATCCCTTTTGCTAAACTATGCTAAAGATTATACTAACTATACATTCACATTCCCCTGGCTGTACCAACATCGAATAAAACCTAAATCTGTGTCCCTGTATCAGACTCTCTGTACCAGTATTGAATGAAACCCAAGTTCATGATGTCTGTGCCAATGTCAAAACCCTGTGTTAGCTCTATACTCAAGCCTATAGCCCTTGTGTACTAGTCCCTTACTTCCATTCACTGGTACCACTGCTGAAACCAACGCTTACCTCATCCTTGGTGCCAATCTCCTCCTATACCGGTTCTATGTTTGTGAAGATCTAAACCATGCTATTACATATACCCTTTTGCTAAGTTATATTCAAAGCCATGTCAGCTACACCTTTGGCGTTCTCCCTGCACCGATATCAAATGAAACTCAAATCGGTACCCCTGTGTCAAAACCCCTGAAGCCCCAATGTAAAAACCCAAAAGTCTATAAACCCTGAAACACAAAGCCAAAAGTCAAATGCCAGAAAACATGAACCAATGTCAAACCCTAAAACAAACTATCGAAACTCAAACCCAAAAAGCTAAAAATCATGAAATCCGAATCCAAAAGGCCAAAAATCCCAAACCAAATCCGATTCAAATAAAACCAACAAACCTAAACCAACTTAAAATCTCAAGAGTTCTCAATTGGGTCCCGTTAATCGGGTCTGGTACCATCAATTGAGTATGATTTAAGCCAAAGGAATAAGCCCCCACCTAAACACAAAAATCATTTTAGAGACGATTTCCCTAGCCTTTTGCATACAATTCTTTAGATCCCTTAATCAGAGGTTCTCGTGAGCGATCACGAGGTAATTAACAATAGGAGCTTGCGCCTATTGGAAAGAAAGGACCCGCAAAATTAATAAACCCTTTTAAGAAGCGACTCTTGTTTTGGTTCTCTTGTTGTCAAGAGAGTCACATACAGAGATCGAACCTTAAGGGGGGGGGGTGAATCTAAGGCGTTTTCCTTTTCTCGAGGGAACCGTTTCCATCCTTTGAGAGAACGACGAAAAAGCCCATACACAGACAAGCTGAACTCGCTTTTTCATTTTGTTTTTTTTAAAAGAAAACAAATAGTCCCTATGAATTCTTTTCAATTTTTATTGAAAAAAAAGAAAAAGAAAATACATTTGATATTAAAGCTTTCGAATATTAAGCATGAACAAACAGACTAGCTGAACTAGCTTTGTCATTTTGTTTTTTTTTTAAATTTAAAAAGAAAAAAATAATCCATATGAATTCTTTTTGATTTTTATTTAAATAAAAGAAAAAACAAAATTCATTTGAAATTAAAGCATTCGACTATTAAACATGAACGAACAGACTAGCTGAACTCGCTTTGTCATTTTGTTTTTAATTTAAAAAATGAGCAGTCCATATGAATTCTTTTCATTTTTTATTTAAAAAAAGGAAAAACAAAATCCAAGTTGAAATTAAATCATTCGACTATTAAACATGAACGAACAGACAAGCTGAAGTCGCTTTGTCATTTTGTTTTTAATTTAAAAATGAGCAGTCCGTATGAATTCTTTTCATTTTTTATTTAAAAAAAGGAAAAACAAAATGTAAGTTGAAATTAAATCATTCGACTATTAAACATGAACGAACAGACATGCTGAACTCGCTTTTTCATTTTGTTTTTTTTAAAAAGAAAAAAGATAGTCCTTATGAATTCTTTTCATTTTTTATTTAAAAAAAAAGAAAAATCAAAATACATTTGAAATTAAAGCATTCGACTATTAAACATGAACGAACAGACTAGCTGAACTCGCTTTGTCATTTTGTTTTTTTTAAAAGGGAGAAAAATAATCCATATGAATTCTTTTCATTTTTATTTAAATAAAAGAAAAAACAAAATTCATTTGAAATTAAAGAATTCGACTATTAAACATGAACGAACAGACTAGCTGAACTCGCTTTGTCATTTTGTTTTTAATTTAAAAAATGAGCAGTCCATATGAATTTTTGTCATTTTTTATTTAAAAAAAGGAAAAACAAAATCCAAGTTGAAATTAAATCATTCGACTGTTAAACATGAGCGAACAGACAAGCTGAACTCGCTTTTTCATTTTGTTTTTTTTAAAAAGAAAAAAATAGTCCGTATGAATTCTTTTCATTTTTTATTTAAAAAAAGAAAAACAAAATACATTTGAAATTAAAGTATTCGAATATTAAGCATGAACGAACAGACTCGCTGAACTCGTTTTGTCATTTTGTTTTTTTTTTAAAAAGAAAAAAATAATCCATATGAATTCTTTTCATTATTATTTAAATAAAAGAAAAAACAAAATTCATTTGAAATTAAAGCATTCGACTATTAAGCGTGAACGTATAGACTAGCTAAACTCGCTTTGTCATTTTGTTTTTTTTTTTAAAATGAGCAATCCATATGAATTCTTTTCATTTTTTGTTTAAAAAAAAAGAAAAAATAAAATTCAAGTAGAAATTAAAGCGTTCGACTATTAAACATGAACGAACAGACTAGCTGAACTTACTTTGTCATTTTTTTAAAAAAAGAAATAAATAGTCCATATGAATTCGTTTCATTTTATATTTAAAAAAAAGCAAAATCCATTTGAAATTAAAGCATTCGACTATTAAACATGAACGATGAACGAACAGACTAGCTGAACTCGATTTGTCATTTTGTTTTTTTTTAAAAGGACAAAAAAATAATCCAATCATTTTGTAAATCAAGGTGTGTATGCTCAATGAGTAAATGGACGAAGGACAGTATTCATTATATACCCAGTTACTATTACTATTGTCAAGATTGTCAAGATTATATGCATTCAATTATGTAACAATTTGACAAAATTAAGTATCATTCTTTAATGTTGTATAATCAAATTAATACACTTGTCAAGGTTATTTTGTTTTTTTATGGAAGGTTGATTGATTCAGTGTTGATTGATTCAGTGTATCTCAATATATATATGTATATAGAATATAACCATCCCCAAATTGCGCAACAGACCACAACAATATCTTTATTGTGAATAGCACATTGGTTCTCACGTTACAGAATGGATATGATCTGGATTTGAACATTAATTCACAAGGTATTAACAGAAGAAAAGTGGATTTTCAGAAATGATTATTACTTACTATTATAAAATAAAATACTAAAAGCAATTAAAAGAAATTAGTATGGTGATGGATATCAAATGTGATTTCCAACTCATTCTGTTTGATATCATTCTGTCAATTGAATTATAGGTTGGTATCATTTATAGATATATATAGAAAATCTAATTTATTCTTTCTTAGGTTTTATTTCCTTTTTTCTTTAACTAAATGTCGTTTGGTTCCAACCTCTCCAGATTTCCAATTCTGTATTATCTATACATAACATTTCCTTTAAATTATCTTGCCCATTTAGCACCCAATTTAACTTATATGACATTCTTTCTACTTTCTATTTCTCTCTCCACGTATAGAATCATTAGCATCCCAAATATATTTTTATCTCTTTGCACTTTGCATGCATTCGCACAGCAAACTCACGCACAGCAACATATTTCGCACAACATACTGGTATTTTTTCTTTTGTTTCTGTTTCTATTTCTATTTCTATGTCTCTTAAATTAAATTGATGTACATGTCGATAAGTGCAGCAAAGCGTAATGATGTACATGCCCACCACAAATTAAATTAGCCAGTGAAATATTGCAAGGGAATAGATACAAGCTTTACATTGAGCCATCGGGAATAATGGATTGCCGTCCAATTTATCAATTCCACGCTGTTTACATGACATATATTTCTGATAGATTCCAAACCAATCTATTATTCAATTAAACCATTAAATTCAATTAGTTGATGTTATGTTGCCATCAGAATAGAGGCTGTTGATATGGACCTTTATTTACTTTTTTTAATCTGATCATCAATTAATGTCTAGGACTGGAAAGATTCTTATGCCTTGTTGAGTCAGATAATCTAAGAAATTTATGTATCTGTTCTAATAATTCTCAGTAATTAGTAAAAAAAAATTGGCTATATTCTGATTCGAGTAGTAAGAGTCCCCACCCTTGAAATTGCTGTAATTTGATTTGACAACGGAATTGCCTTCTTCCTTCACTGAAATTGAGAAACAGAATAGATTATTGGAAGTTCAATTGTCCATTTAGGCTGCCACTTGTAAGTTCAATTGTGTAACCTTACCAGATTTGTTTATTTATGATACTTCCTATAAGCAACTATATTAAACTGAATAGAATTGCTTGTAATATTTTCAGGTGCAATTCGATTCGAGTTGCTTCTGGACAAATAGGATCTTCTGTCCCATTGCTAACTGGTACATTTTTTTTTTGTTTCTACTCATTGCTTACGAATAAGACAGAAAGGGGAAAAATTGCTTCAATTTTTTGGGTTGCCTTCAGATTAAGTAGTTTCAGGGTTTGGAAATCCTAGATTTGTAGTTTCAGGGTTTGTACAGAATAAATATGATCTGGATTTGAAAATTAATTCACAATGTAGCAAGTTCGGAAGAAAATGGGATTTTCAGAAATGATTTGTACTTACTAAAATACTAAAAGCAATTAAAAGAATAGCTATGGTGATGGATAGGAAATATTAAATTGATATATATCACATTGTTTCTATTTCTCTCAATGTACACAATTATGTGTAGGCAATTACTGCTTTAGAAAAAGGATCTCAACTGCTCAAGTATTGCTTTCGGACAAATAGGAACTTCTGTCCCATTGCTAACTGGTACACTTTTTTTTTTGTTTCTACTCATTGCTTACAAATAAGACAGAAAGGGGGAAATAAATGCTTCAATTTTTATGCAATTTAACCCAGATGCAAAGAGGTTACGTTCTGACTATGTTTGGATTTGTTCATGATCAGATAGTGAGTCTGACATCTACACCATACAAATACCCATACAAATACCAAATTATATCTAATAAAACTAAGCAACTTTTAGTCTCACAAACATGAGTCTGACATCTACACCATTGAGTCATATAGAGAGAAGGAGATAAAATACCAATTAGGTCGACACAACACAAGCCAGCTACACCATTGTGCTCTACTTGGCGTCAAAACTCCAAGGAGCAAGCCCTGTTCGACTACGGTGCCTCCTCTCGCCTGCAATTATAAATTAGAAAAATTAGGGATTAAAAAGAAAAAAAACCTAAAACTGTTAAAACCTATCTTTTAATTTGCTGGCCAAACGAAGGGATTATATATGTTTTATTCATGGCAAATTTCCTTTGTCTATTTGTAAGTTTTAATGAAGCGCTCAATTTGACTAAGTACAAGTTTCAGGTCTATTTAATTTATCATTATTTGTGCACTTCAGCCTCAATTCAATCTAATTTTGCCTAAAATAACCCCTGATCCTCATTTTGTAGTGAAGCTGGCCTCAATTCAACCCAATTCTGCATTATGTACCTCAAATTAATCTAATATCGCTTTGCAACTGAAAATTGGAAAAGAACAGGTCAAAATTCAAAAAGAAAAGGGGAAATTTTATAATGTTCAAAGCAGCTAATACATATTGGTACTGTAATCCAGGAATAACTATGGACTCCTTAAATAAAATGGATAAATTGGCAATTTGGCATGCCATATATTAGATGCATGTACATTACATATCAAATAGTTATGAGTACAGTATTGCTAAAAATAAGAAATGATATTTAATTGTAGAAGTGAAGAAGATTTAGTGGTTTTAAAGTATTTCTGACACAAAGAAACCCAAAAGGAAAAAATAGACCAGCAATACCAAAGATTATTTACCGTGTATTCACCAGGGCTAATTTCTTTCTTCTTAAATAAATATCTAGGTTTGATCTACAAAGAAAATAATTGAGAAGAGTCGTCGGTGAATGGTTCCATTATTATAGAAAATATTTTAAGAACAATGGTGAAATTTTTTTAAACAAAGACTTACAACAATTCCCTTGCTCTCCAGGCTCTTCATCATGCAATCCTTCAAAAATTCACCTCCAATCGGAGAGGTTGGGACAACCTAAATCAACACAACAGAAAAATATTAAGAAGTTTACTTTAAAAAAGGAAGTGACCTTATTTCAGCAAATAATAACTCCAAGTATTTGACAAGTCAGGTTCGAGATACAACATGGACATCACAGAGCAACTATTTGACAGCTCTTAATATTTATCCTTTTACAAAATGCCTAAACTATTTTACACAAATATTTAATAGAAAACCATGTATCCTTCGGTAGGTACCTGAAAGAGAAAGAAGCAAAGTCAGTATGTGAACAATGTATTGAACAATATATTAAATAAACTACAGTTTCAAACTTTCAATAATATTGTATTTTTCTCCTTTAACAAGTGATTTCTAGCTATCTACTATGTCTTGTATATTTTACACTTTCTGTCAACTCTCATCTACACTCAATAATAATTTTAAGATTTAGCACAAGTATGTATGTACCACAAGTTTAAATCATACAAAACAAGTTTAACGATATGCCCTTACTACAGACCCATTGTATTTAGCCAAAGAGGCTAGCACATTATTCAGGTATAAACCATGTTTGCGTCAAAGAATTTGATTAATACTATTTCATCACAATATGAATAGAGATAAGGAGGTAGGAATTTAACATAAATGAGTGAAAAATTGCAAATCGACAGCTGCCATGCCAATCAACAGTAGAGATTAAGATGAAAAGCAGCTATTTAGGACCAGAAAGGGGAAAAAATAGCACCATAAGTACAACTAAAAAAATATTGAAATGAAACCATGCAATAATATTTTTTTATAGATTGACCCCTATTGCTAATCTTAATTCTAGAACCATATAAAATGTCTGTTATTTTATTGTAGCTTGATGCAGTAATCATAGGCAACAATAAGTACCAAACATATATATGCAATTTTTTTTATATCCATTATTTTATTGTCTAATTAAAATGACCAAACTGACCAAGTATTTTACGGTGTGGAAATAAGCCATCATCATAATCTGTCAGTAACTAAAGCTGATTGTGCCTAAAAGATCAACTGAAGGATTTTACTAAAAACTGAGCGCATTTGTAACTAAACCGAGAGCAAATCTACCGCAGCACAGCGGAGTAGAGCACTTAGGGGCCAAAAAATTAAATATTGTTAAAAATCAAAATGTCGAGGCGGAGAATCGATCCCTTGCGCTGAAGTGAACGAAACAATAGAGTAACGAGCGACTTGACTTGTTTGTGTGTAGAGTCGACTCTTTTATAGAAAAAATAGCGATTCAAATCATACATCATATTGATCAATGGTTTCTAACGATGCTAACAAAATTGTTTGGATCCCTTTGTGTGAAAAATACTGACCTTGCTAAGGTTGCTTTATAAGTAGTAGAGATTAATATAATATTTACAATGAGGTGCTTATTTATATATCTATCTACTATCTATATCTATACTTATACTTACTATTATGAATGAAACACTGTAGAGAAGATGGATAAACAGACAGTGAACAATTTTAATGAGTTAAATTCGTACTACGTATCATGGACACTGACGAAGGTCCGTGTCAAACTGGAGTTGAATTTACAGCGCAACAAGCACGACCCGGCTAAAATACAAGTGTTTATTCTCCTTGACAGTTCGGTACGAATTTAATTTAAAATCGCGTCATTCGTGAAGAAATTATTTTCCTATATAGTCATATATAGACAACAATAAAAATAAAAATAACTATAAAATAAAATAAAATGTAATATTTTGGTTTTATTTATTTTTTTAGAGGCATAAAATAGCTGCATTTTTCCGAGAAGGCATGGAAAATTATGTACAAGTTCGACTTGAGGCCGGGCGTCTTTATAAGATTGCCAACTTTAATTACAAGCCACTCCGTGGCTCTGAAGTACCACTCTATGTACCACGCTATGAGGGTGCTTATGGTTATTCTTTGTCAAGGTATCCAAACAAGATTGTATTTGACAAGGATACCCAATTTACAAAGCTGCCAGAAGATGATGTATTTCCCAAGTATCCTTTATTTCCGTCTCACAAATTACTGTTCGAGGAAACTGTGAGAAAGAGGCTCGTGGGTAATTACATTTTTCGAACTACCTTACATTAAATATATCTTTTATTACATAAAGTTGAACTTAATAGATTACGAGAGTATTTTACAAGTATTGATTGAATAATATTTTTGAAGATGTATTTGGTAAGGTATACTATGGAACCAAACTTGATCACTATCATTATTGCGACCCATACGGATATCAGGTGCCATACGTCCGTGTGTACCTAAGTGACTGGGCGTAAGTGCAAATATTTATAGCTTTTCATCAATCAATCAAAATATAGAATATATATAATATTTAAATTATAATTATAATTATTATAATTATTATTGCCCTGCTATTTCGTTTGCTTTCAGAGGCAACCGAATCGCTCTCACAGTTAAGGGCAAAGCTATGCAACAAAATCCAAGGATCATTACTGCAATACAAAACAATTCTTTCATCTATATTTCCCACTGCTACTTGATCTTTGATATGCCCGGTATTAAAACTCAATCTAATTTTTTTAAATATATATAATAATT
Organism: Rhynchospora pubera; assembly: GCA_028095005.1. Lineage (NCBI taxonomy): Eukaryota > Viridiplantae > Streptophyta > Magnoliopsida > Poales > Cyperaceae > Rhynchospora > Rhynchospora pubera. Next base: position 375,224,637 of record CM051459.1, read on the forward strand.
ATTATATTATTTTCAAATGAAAAATATAATACATATATATATAAAAATTAAAAAATGTTCAAGAGCTATGAGCTATATACTCAAATTAATTAATGTTAATATATTTTTTTTCTGTAGTTAATCGTCTGATTGCGTCAGACTTATAAAGAATCTATATTGATCCACAAAATGATCCAGCGAGCCATTTCCAAATTATATATAGGTAATTTGTTAATTTTAATATTAAAATATAAAATTTAAATATACAATATTACTAATTAGGTTTGTATAAATAATTATTACTAAATACAGATTTATTAAATAATATTTATTAATTTGTATTTCTTTTTCAATTTTCGTAGATCTATGGAGGAGCAAGACATAGAATATAGCTACTATTAGTCTTCATCAGCAAACAAAATTTTTCTATAGACAACTTTATTTTAATTTTAATTTTTGTTGCGGCCTTGGTTGTTCTATCTGATTTATGTTGTGCGCATTTTGGTATCTTTATCAGTTGTAATAGATGTAATAAAAGTTTATTAGTTATTTTTTTAACCTTATCTATATTTATATATATATTACAATTTGAATGATATAGCTAAATAAATTAGTATATATACTGAACATTGTTGAAAACTTAGAATTACGACTTTCTATTAAGTAAGATCGATAAGAGCAATTCAACGATTAGTATGGACTCAAATGCGAAAATGAGTGATTAAAATTTCAAATGCATCTGTAGTAGTCTAATACTGAACTTCCGAACGAGACTTCGAAATGCGGAGATGTAAAGTCTCCGTTGGCCTCCCAATTAGTCCAATGGAGCCCATGCTGCATGGACTCCATTTTGAATAGTCCAGATGCGGCCACGTCAGCATGGTTCCCTTGTCAATATAACGTGCCAATACTAAGTAATCATGCTCTTCCATTTTGAACTGACGAAAAATTAAAAAGTCGATCGAAACAATTCAATTTCTATCAGAACTCAAATGTGTCACTTTTAGTCGGTAAACGATATTTCCAAATGCACTTATCATGTATTGTGTTTAGTGAACTTATAGATTTTCAGTACCAAACTCAGCAATCTATTGTGCTGGTAACATATAAATTGATGCACAATTTATGTCTCGGTCACTAACACATCACGTGTTCCTTGTGATATGTTATCTAACTAATGGTACGGATTATTTTGATGCAGCTAGGCTGACAAAGAAAAGAAGAAAGACATGGCCATTGATAAACGACACAAACAAAAAGATAAAGGAAAGCAACAAATGGGCGAATGCAAGAGAGGCAATGCAGATAGTCTGCATGCTATAGTTTCCGTCAAAAGGGTCTTTGAAAGTTAATATATAAACATGTTTCTTATTAAAAGAGCCATACATAATTAGACATATATTAAATTAACTTTCAGCATATTGTCGCCGTAAATAGAAATAAAAAAATAGATCAAATTTAACTAGACATATATTTTCTTTGGGTATACAGGATTACTAGAAGAATTATCAAAACCCGCACAAAGTAGTTGCAGTGCCTCAGCCACCGACATGAGTGAGGCGCCTCAAGGTATATGTATACATTTTAAATACCACTAGACTATTTTTCTACATTGAGTGTTTACAATATATTATTTATAGATTAAATTAATAGAAATATGGAAATATTAATGAAATTATTATTGTTTTGCTCGAAGCAAAACGTGCAAGAACTACTGAAGCAAAGATGCCAAATTCAACTGAAGCAAAAAAAGAGGCTCGAAACAAATATATGCGTGAATTAATGCGCAAGAAGAGAGTAAATAGTCAGAGCAATATGAATGAATCAAATCTGCCTCAAGGTATGCACATTATGTATAGTAACTACAAATTACATGCGCATTTTATAGTAAAATTATACAAATATACAAATTAAAATTTACAATTACATCATTAGCTGATATAAATATAAATATTTGTTTAATATTCCAATATAATTTTTTTCAATTGATAGAAAAAATTGCAAGGCTTACTGGAACAAAGATGTCAACTTCAACTGAATCAAGAAAGGAGGCTCGAAAGATTTACATGCGTAATTATTGGCGCGAGTATCAAAAGAGAAAATATGATCTCAGCAGTACGGATGAATCAAATAGGTTGAATGAAATTGAGTTGCTACAACCATTTGCACAGAATCAGATCTTGACAACTAACCCAACTTCTTCAGTGACACACGTTACCATACAGCCTGAAGGTATGTGAATTTTCCTTTTCTGACATTTTCACTATTTACGTGATTACATGGTTAATATAATTAATATTAATATTAAATTATTGTTTCAATTAATTGAAGGACTTCCAACACTTACAGAAACACAAAATTCAAATCCAACTGAAACAAAGAAGGAGGCTTGGAATGTTTATATGCGTAATACTTTGCGCGGGTATAAGAAGAGAAAAATCGTTCAAAGCAGTACGAATGAAACCTCCGTTGTGACCCATTGTACCAACGAAGTAGATGAAGAAGAATACTTAGATGGTGATTTACTTTGTTCTTTTTTTCCCAATAAAATAAAAAAATTTTATTGTTTTTTTCTTAAAGGAACAATCAAGCTTAAAATGATTTTAATTTCTTAAACAGGAGAAGTTCATGATACAGACGAAACTGTGGACCTTGTGATTAATCCTTTAGATTTCGAAAATTGGGCCAACGGTACTGCCTTTCACATATTATATTATTATCATCATAATAAAATGTTAGCATGCGACATTTTACTTGAATGGATACAAGAAGATTGATAATGTTAATTTTGTACTATTTCCTAGACACACCGTCACTGACCCCCACCGATGCACAGTCAACCGATGATCATGTAGCTGCTGAAGAAAATCCGTTTGAATTCGTTTACCAAGACTTGCCCACCGGACAAATGGTGCTCAGAAAGCAGAAAGATTGCAACGAATGCAAGGCAAAAAGATTTCAGTACGAATTCCCCACATTTTGTTGCATGAATGGCAAGGTGGAACTGGCCGGTAATGAGATCCCATACAAGCTGTATGATCTATTTACATCAGCAGAGCCACATTGTGTTGCATTTCGTGAATTAGTACGGGCTTACAACACTAATTTCTCATTCGCATCCTTTGGAGCCAAATATGATCATGACCTGGCAAACAAGAGACGTGGCGTCTACACATTTCGAATGCATGGCCAGGTTTATCATTTCCTATATCAGTTAGTTCCTAAAAACAAACCAAGCTACCTCCAGCTTTACTTCTATGACACAGAAGAAGAAGTGAAGCAGCGTTTGGAAAGAACAGACTCATTAGATCGGTACACTATTTTTATATAAAATATAAAATAAAATATAAAATATATACATCTACATTAACTTATATATATATATTTGTTACTTAAATGATAAAGTTTATTTATTTCGCATAACTTTTAGGGCCATTGTCGAGACAATTATGGAGGTACTTTCCCACAACCCGTATGCACAACATTTCAAAACACTTGGGGAGATGGAGTCCCTTGATAATGTTGGAATTACCTTGAATGCGTCTGTTGAACTTGATCAAAGGAGATACAACAAAACCTACTGTATCTCAAGTTGGGGCTATCTGGGTTGAGGGAAATGAAGAGAATGCTACGTACCATAGGAGCATCAAAATATATGATAAGAATGACTCCTCCATACGAGTCCAAAGCTACTGGGGCATTTATGATCCTCTAGCCTACCCGTTGTTATTTCCTAATGGTGAAGTTGGTTGGCACGGCAAGATTCTACGAAAAAATATAACTGAAAATTCCATTCCAACAGAAGACGATACGCATGCAAAAGAAAGCGAAGGTAACATATGAAATTTCCATATAAACAGATATAAATATAGATTATTCTTTCTATCTAACTACCTATATAAAATAAGTAATTTATTATTATTAGTTATTAATAATTAAATAATTAAATTAAAATAAAAAACTAAAATAATTTGTATTTTATTGTTTCAATAGAAATGGAAGATGCTGAAAAAAACAAGAGAACCGTATCAATGAGAGAGTACTACAGCTATATGGAGAGGAGTCTTATCCTATTAGGTGGAAGACTGTTGCAGCAATTTGTGGTGGACATGTACATCAAGATGGAGACTTGTCGTCTAGAGTATTACAGGAAAAATCAAATTAGGATACGGGCCGACCTATACCAAGGAATTATGGACAACATCCATTCTGGTGAGGTGCAAGCATCTCAAACTGGGAAACGGATCGTGCTTCCGGGTTCGTTCATTGGCGGGCCAAGAGACATGCAAAGGAGGTACTTAGATGCAACGGCATTGGTCCAGAGGTTTAGGAAACCAGACATATTCCTTACCATGACGTGCAATCCTGAATGGGATGAGATTCGCAATGAGCTGTTCCCAGGACAAACTGCGCAAGACCGGCCCGACCTAACTGCTCGAGTGTTTCGGGCCAAACTAGAGGACCTCAAGAAGTATTTATTTGGTGATAGTGCAAATAAAAAGAAAAAACCATTCTTTGGTGAGGTAGCTGCGCATGTTTATGTCGTTGAGTTCCAGAAGAGAGGACTCCCACATGCTCACATCTTGATAATATTAAAGTCTCATTGTAAAATTTTGAACCCAGACCAGTATGACAAGATCGTCTGTGCAGAGATTCCAGATCCTAGAAGATATCCTTTGCTGCATAAATATGTGAGTAAGCACATGATGCACGGACCTTGTGGGGCTCTGAGAAATAATTGTCCGTGCATGAGGGACGGTGCTTGCAGGTTTAAGTACCCAAGGGCATTCAATCAGGCAACCGTTCAAGGTAAAGACTCTTACCCTGTATATAGGAGGAGAGATAATGGGCGTAATGTTCGTGTACGTGGTTGTGACCTGGACAATCGTTGGATCTCTCCTTACAATCCTCACCTGTTAATGCGATACAATTGCCACATCAACGTGGAGATCTGTTCGAGCATTAGGGCCATCAAGTATCTGTTCAAGTACATATACAAGGGACACGATTGTGCCGAAGTGTATGTTGGAACTCGCGGCAAAGAAGGAGAGACGGTTGATGAAATTAAAATGTTCCAAGATGCACGGTGGGTTGGGGCCCCAGAGGCGGTATGGCGGATTTTTAGATTCCCTTTGAGTGAAATTAAACCTTCAGTGAGATGTCTCCAATTGCATACTCCCGACCAACAAATGGTTTTTTATAAAGACAATGATAATCTGGAAGATGTCTCTCAAAGGGATAAGGTAAAGAGGACTATGCTGACTGAGTTTTTTGAGGCGAACAAGAGGTTTCCAGAGGCAAAACAATAACTCCATCGGGAGTTTCCTGAGCATTTCACATGGGATGCGAGCCGTAAGGTGTGGAAGAGACGTCAACAAGGAGGTGAAATCGGTAGGATGGTTCATGTTAATAAATCAGATGCGGAGAAATACTATCTCCGTACTTTGCTTAATCACAGGAGGGGACCAGAATCATATGAAGATCTTCAAACGGTGGATGGGAAACAACATTTGACTTTTCAGGATGCGGCATACGCAATGGGATTGATAGATAATGATGAGACTTTATCAGAATGCCTCTCAGAGGCGGCAACATACCAGATGCCGTCTGAACTCAGAAGGCTATTCGCCACGATTCTGACTTTCTGTGAGGGGGCTAAAGCTCGAGAGTTATGGGACAGGCATTTTGAAAATATGTCTGAAGATTATCGGCGACGTTATGCATCAGACGAGATGGTTGAACAGAGGACCCTGATAGATATCAGCAGGTTTCTCAAGTCGATGGGTAAACACCTGGAGGACTACAATCTCCCTGAACTCTATGAAAATGTTGAATTGGATGACCATGGTAATTTTCAAGAAGTTACTGATGAAGAGAGAATAAACGTATCAGAGCAAGACTTGCGGGCCCACGGTTCGCTTAATCCCGAACAGTTGTCGGCATTTGAAGAAATCATGAATCATGTGACAGAGAAGAAGCCGGGGGCATTTTTCATTGATGGTCCCGGTGGTACGGGTAAAACATATCTGTACAAGGCATTATTGGCTGCAGTTCGATCCCGAAAACTCATTGCAATTGCAACTGCCACTTCGGGTGCAGCGGCAAACAACATGTCAGGAGGAAGGACAGCACACTCCAGGTTTAAGATTCCTTTCAAATTGGTGTTACAAAGGTTTATACTATATATTGTTTTTTTAGTATTGTTAACATCAGTTTCACTATTTTCCAGGTTTAAGATTCCTCTCAAATTAGAAGACACTCCTATGTGTACGGTGAGCAAACAGAGCGGGATTGCAGAGCTTCTTTGGAGGGCGACACTTATCATATGGGACGAGGCATCCATGTCTAAAAGGCAAGCCGTCGAAGCGCTCGACAGATCATTAAAGGATATCACAGATTCTTGCCATCCATTCGGCGGAAAAATTGTCGTATTTGGCGGCGATTTTAGACAAGTTCTACCTGTGGTTAGACGTGGGACCAAAGCTCAGATCATCGACGCGACACTGCCCATGTCCCCTTTGTGGACATACATTAAGAAAAGAAAATTGACTAGAAATATGAGAGCTTCGAGTGATCCATGGTTTGCTCAGTTTCTACTCAATGTCGGCGATGGAACTGAGCCCTCTATTGGAAATGACTTCATTCGCGTCCCTAACGAGATGATAATCCCGTACACAAGAGAAGAAGAATCAGTAAATGTACTAATTGAGACAATATTCCCCTCTCTAAATGAAAATGGCCATCGTACAGATTATATTGCTTCTCGGGCAATTCTCTCCACCAAGAATGAGTATGTCGACAGGCTCAACCAGCATATGATTGAGTCTTATCCTGGAGAAGAATTGATATACCATAGTATTGACACAGCAGAGGATGACGCACGTGGCAACTATCCCTCAGAATTTTTAAACTCTCTGGGACCCAATGGATTGCCGCCACATATACTCAAACTTAAAAGGGGATGTCCAGTAATTCTGTTACATAATCTGGATCCTGCAAATGGACTTTGCAACGGCACAAGGCTGGTGTGCCGGAATTTTCAAAAGAATGTAATTGATGCAGAGATTGCTATCGGAGGACACGCGGGGAAAAGAATATTTATTCCCAGGATTCCGCTAAGTTCGTCGGATGATGATTTATTTCCTTTCAAGTTCAAGAGGAAACAATTTCTTGTTCGATTGTGCTTTGCCATGACAATCAACAAGGCACAGGGACAAACTATCCCCAATGTTGGAGTTTACTTACCTGAGCCAGTGTTTTCGCATGGACAACTTTATGTGGCCCTATCAAGAGGTGTGTCACGACAAAATACAAAGCTGCTTATCAAGCCAGGTGCTAATATCGACCCGAAAGAAGGAGCAAGCACAAAAAATGTTGTATACAGAGAAGTGCTACGAAGGAATTAAGGTAACGAAATTTTAATTCAAAAATATTTATTTATTTCTCTCATATCACACTCACACATGCACTCAAAGTATAAAATTATCTTATATTTTTCATTTTATTTTTATTTTATTATTAATTATTTTTTTTTATAAAACAGGTCTCTGTCTTGAATATGATCAATGTTCACTACAACAGGAGAGCAAGAGTGATTCGACAATCTTATCATGTTGCATTATATTTTTTTTGTTTGAGAGAAATTTTTACGTGAAACTTCTTATTGAGAATTTTTTTCCCCATCGAATTATTTTTTTGGATCGCTAACATGCCTACTTTTATTGATTTCCATTGTTTAAAATTAGTGAATACTACTGTTACCTTTAGTATCGATCAATACAATGTTAACCTTAAATATTGAAAATAAATAATATATTTTTATCAAATAAGATCTTTCTTTTCACATATCACATATTAAAATTGGCCCACACATTAGGTGGGCACTGCTGCTAGTTAGAACCTAATAGCTCTCATTCTCATGTTTTAACCCAGACGCTGCAAAATCTGACCAAAGATTAAATTAAATTAAAGATATATGTATGGAGTATATATAGACTAATCAATATCTGTCAGTCTTGGTAAAATTTTGATATCTAATGAAATCTAAAAAAGATAGGAAATAAGAAATTCCATTGTGTAATAAGATATTCTGCAGTAAATAGTAGTTATAATTAAATGAGAAATTGCATTGAGTAGGAAATTGTTACCCTATGCAACGCATGTCTCCACGGTACCATTATTTAAATGGTAATTAATTGATTGATTTGTTTCTGTACATGAACAGCTGAATAATCTATGTATAATTCTACGTACAAATCTACTATAATATCTAATATGGTAAACCGGCCCTTTCAAAATAAACCGGGCCAGATTAGGCCGGACCTAGTCCTTCGATATCCGTCCCATCAAAATCCGTCTTCATTGAAAATTAAATCTGGCCCTTCTAGATTCTTGCCCATTGTAAATCTTTCGAAGGGCCGGTCTAGTCCGGGTTTAAAAACAGTCTTTCGAAGGACATGCCAAGGACCAAGGACTTTTGACATATTACTAGCAAGACCACCTTCACCTTGATCTTTACTAATAATTTGGCAAGACGTATATGAATACATGGAAAGACTTTCATGTCTTGCCATATTTTTTTGCTGTAGTGAAAAGGAAAAAAAAAAAAAACCTAATGACTATTGGTAGGAGTTGATGATTGATGATCGGAAGTGACTTCAGCCGTGGATGGAAATGAGGCACCAAAATCGTTGGAAAACACATCAAAGCTTGCAAACCTGATGCTGCCACCGAGACATGCCAGTGACATGTCAGGCATCCGTGCAGTGTTACCCAAGTACTGCGCCACCTGCCGCATGCTTGGCCTTGTCGTAGGTTGTGGATGTGAGCATAACAAACCCAATTTCAACACCAACTCGGCCTCCTCTACATTAAACGAGCCATTCATATTTGGATCGATAGCCTCGACGATTCTCCCTTTCTCCCACCATTCTGTCACCAACTCGACAAGCCCTGGCACGTCCTCATGACCAGAAGAAAACTCCATCGGCCGCCTCCCACAAACTACCTCCAGAAGAAATGCCCCAAAAGCAAAAACATCGGTACATGTTGTGGCCTTGCCGGTTTTACTGAATTCAGGTGCTAGGTAGCCTAACGTCCCAACAATATGTGTGGTTTTTGGGTTGCTTCCATGGTCGTACAGTCTAGCTAGCCCAAAGTCGCTTAGCTTTCCACCGAGATTATCATCTAGGAGGACGTTGCTCGCCTTGATGTCCCGGTGAATCACAACTTGCTCCCAACCCTCGTGGAGGTACAAAAGACCGGCTGCCACGTCTTTAATGATCTTGAACCTTTGGTCCCAGCTCAATGATGGCTCCTTCCCTTCGAAGAGGAACTTGTCTAGGCTGCCATTCTTCATGAAGTCATAGACCAAGAGGAGCTCGCCCTGCCGTCGACAATAACCCAACAGCTGAACCAGGTTGCGATGCCTTAATCGGCTCATACTTGCAATCTCCGACACAAACTCTCTAATTCCTTGTTTCGAATCGTGTGAGATCCTCTTGATCGCAACCTCAGCTCTTGACTTTGGCATGACGCCTTTGTAAACCCTGCCAAACCCACCGCTCCCAACGAGATTTGTTTCATTGAAGCCCTTGGTTGCCTTGTAAAGCTCCACATAGGGGATTCTATGAGGACCATACTCCAACTCCCAATCTTCTCTCACCTCTTGAAATTTCTTCCTTCTTTTATGACAGAAAAACAGAATACTGAGCACCAATATGAGCAACAGGGAAAACCCAGCCAAAGCCAATCCGACAATTACTATGACCGAGGTGCCCTTTTTGGTATTACTTTTTTTAGGAATTGATGGAAGCCTTGAGAGATCTAAAGCTTGAGCCTCTCCATCAAGGCTAAAGCTCCAACCCAAAACATAGTGTCGGGCGGAACCTGCACCAGTAGAAGCAGAGAAACCGACATACATCTCATTGAGAGCAACATGTGAGAGATTGACTGTAGATGACACTAGGGGAGCTGCAGGCTTGGGCGTCTTAGCAGGAGCAATTCTGACATCCAGCCTTGCGTTATCGGCATCATAATTGATCCAGACCTGCAGTGCATCTCCAGCCATCAGATTCAGCTTTGTGAAATCGCCCATCATGCTCTTGTAATACCCAACCGTGGATGAATTCAAGGAAATCAAGCAGTTCACATCTATTCCCACATGGTTGTTGTCTATGTCATTATACTCGATGGTTTTCACGGTGTCAAGTTCGATGGCTATGAGGTGGTTGCTGGAGTTGCCATTGTCAGAATCACTGAGGAGGCCCAAGTGCTGGCTGGGCATTGAGCCAGGGAGATCCTTCCATGGAGAGATGGCAAAAGCCAGCCCGTGACCGCCTACGTCTGGGTACTGAGGCACAATGGCAAACACAAAGGTCGTGGAGAAGGATGGTGTAGCTGAGCCTAAGCGTGATGAGTTGTTGAAGTTGATCGGCGCCGGATAGAAGGCATGGCCCAGCGCCTCCTTGGTGTTGTTCGTCAGCAGCAAGAGGCCGTTGGAGGTTATTTGTGCGAGGCCGTTGAGGCTAAAATTGGAAGCAGTGAAGCCATGGAAGGTGAACTCGCCGGCAGCAGTTGCGTGGATCAATGGCGTGAAGAAAAGGAGAAGCAGGAAGAGCAGCAGCGGCATCAGTAATCAGTTGGAGTAGGAATTAATTTTGGATATATCATATATCCTTGTTGTAGCCTAGATTTGGCTGATGATTAGTTTCGAGTTTTAATTTAATGAAATCACAAATCACTTAATATATATGGCTCTGTTTGGATTGTATGAGAATAAGAGTAGGATTAGCTATTCAAGATTAAAATTGTTAGTCTCAAATTCTTAAGAATAAGCTTAATCTCAGAATAAAGATTTTTGTTTGGATGATATAGGAATAATAATGAGTTTATCTTTGACCGTTAACAAACCAAAATTTTAATCTCACTTCTTATTCTAACATCTAGTCAAATTAACTAATCTTACTCTAATTCGTAATAAGCCCTTAATCCTAGACTGTTTGGATTATCTCTTAATCCAGATTAGTTATTTAGTCTAGAATAGTTCTTATTCATGACTATCCAAACAGAGCCTATGTACGTAGCTAGGTAGGCCAGGCCGGGTGATTGGTGAAGAGTAGACGAGTCTATAGACTATAGATAGAGAGAGAATTAAAATAAAAAAACATATATATAGGTGTTAACTAGTTCTTTAGCTCTATATATATATGATATATTGATATATCATAGCAATTTATTATTTTATCATGATAAAACAATAAATTAAATCAATGCGCCTGGCTAGCTAGGTGAGTAGGGCACATGGACATGGTGTATATATGGTGTAAAAATTAGGAGCGCCAGGTGGAGGTGGGGACCCTGTGGCTGTGGTGTCCGGCGAGACAGTGACACGGCGAGCGACATCTGGTCCTTGTATAATTTGCGGGCCCAGCCGATTGCACTGCGGACAATGCCAAGTGTGGAAGAGTGTATAATCACAATTGAATTCACAGCACCGGTCAGAGTCGATTATTACAATTTCTGCCTGATATATTTATTCATGAGTGATGTAATTCAACTTGATGCATGGTCCTCATCTGAGCTCTTGCTCTGTTGCTCGCCTCGCCTAGTCGCCTCTTGCATGCATATATGATATATATGTTAATTCACTTTTATAGGATGAATGGAATTGTTGATTTCAATGGATAGTGGACTCGACGATTAATGGTAATTGTCTTTGTTTGAGTCATGAATGAATGAATTAATCAATTGTACTAAAATATAAAATCATAAAGGAATGAGATACATAGGTAATAGCTATGGCTCCGTTTGGATGCAAGAAGAAGAAGGAGGAAGAAGGAAGAAAGGAAGAAAAAAAAATTATAAACAATCCAAACTCTTCACAAAATTACACACTTCCCAATACTTCTTCCCACTTCTTCCCACACCTATCTAAACAGAGCCTAAATCTAGTCATGCCCCACAGGCAAAATCATAGGCTTGTGCCGTAGGATATCAAAAGTTCAATACATCAAATTCAAAACTGGGGCCTCATCTCACCTCGTCTCTAGTGTGACTGTGTGAAGCATGTGGTATGAATTAAAGTCCTCATTTTGTAGCTTTCATGGATATTAAATGACAGAGACGTTTGCCTTCCTACTAGGAAATTAAGGATCTATATAACTTGACTACTGAATCAATTTAACGACTAATATGTAATATAAATATTTAAAACGACCTATATATATAGAGAAAGGGAGAAAATTAAAAACATATGGTATATTACTGGAGCTTCAGTGCATACTGATTCAAAATCTTCAATCTGATTCAAAATGACCGATCCAAACCGTCCAATATGATCTTCATATTATAATCTCCTTGCCGACCGATTTATATATATATATATATATATATATATATATATATATATATATATATATATATATATAGAGAGAGAGAGAGAGAGAGAGAGAGAGAGAACATATGGTGCATACTAATGTACGGCTATTAATTTCGCACCAAGTAATATTTTTCATTATGCCATCTGATGTGGTTTTTCCTGCTTTAGAATTATACCTTATTCTACTCAAATTCGTATCGCAAGCGCACGACAATCGTCTAAGTATTTAAGGGGTCGAACCACAAGGACGGATGTTTAATAATTAAGTTTTAATTCTATTTAATCTACTAACCTAGAGGTTTGCAAGAAATATTGATTGGTCACAGAGTTAACAACTAACTTAGATTGCAATTAAATAAATTCTAATTTAACAAGTTTGCAGAAAAAGTTGATTAATTGGCTAATTAGAAATTAGGGGCTTAAGGCATGCTAATTCTTTCAGTTTACTCCAGTCCCAGCGGTCCGCTGACTTTCGTAGCGGCCCACAGAAATGGACTCAGGTCGCTTGACAGGATCAGCTAGTCGTTGGCTACTTGGTGGGCATAGACCACCTCGCTGCTTTGAGAGACGCGACCAGGCAGAGGCGATCGGGCGGAGGCGACCAAGGCTAGGGTTTCAACGGAGTGCTTTTCTTTTGTTTTTTTTTGCTGGCCGATATTGATATGTTGCAAGGGAGAGAGACGTGACTTATTAATGTAAGAGAGAGAGATAGAGGATTAACCAGAGGAGACAGAAAAAATAAAAGTGAAGGAGAGATATGCGCCTCTATCTCAGCTGTTCCTTATCATCTTGGCACGGATCTTGAAGAAATTGGACGGTTAAAAAAATTAGCCTACAAGAGGTGTTTGTATATGCATTCTAGTATAGCCATTCTCTCTCTCTCTCTCTCTCTCTCTCCCTATATATATATAGAGTTTTGCTATGATGAGTTGCAACTCACAAAAATGTCCGTGAGTTGCGATCAAAACTGCTATATCTAGATCAAAATGACCGAACCAAACAGTCTAAGATGATCTCCCTATTGAAATCTTCATACAGACCAAACTTTACATTTTTCGAAATTTTTAAGTATTTTTTTGAAATTTTAGAAAAAAATTAATCTAATTAGTTCTGAACTATTAAAAAACAGCAGTTTTTAAAAATAAAAATACTTAGAAAATAAATTTTATTTTTAAAAATAGTAATTTATTTTTCAAAAATAGTAAACGCCACCGGAACAGGCGCATGTAGAAAATTTGTAAATTTTCAAACTTGAAAAGCAGATAGAGAGAGCTGAAATGGATCTAAATGGGTAGGTACGCCAATGGGAGTGGCGCTACCGCACGGTTAGTTCTATGCCATGTTTATTGATAAAATTATTTATTTTTCATATTTGTTATTAAATTTTCAATTTAAAATCTGTATATTAAAAAAATTTACTGCTACTTCTCTAACTCAGCAAATTGCTGAATTTGGTTTGTTTGCTTTATGGCTGAATAGAAAATGTCAAAAAGGAAAGGCAGTGTGTGTATATATTCTCTCATTATTATTAAAATAGAAAATTACTTTCCATCATTCCTTCATTCTAATCCCCTTTTATCTTTTCTTTGGAATGCAATTAATCTAGTGTGCTGGGAAAAAAGTACTAGCCAATGTTTGTTCTTGAACTTTCCTATTTATTGCATTCCAGTTGGTAAAAATAATTACTAGAAAAATTATATATATTAACTAGAACAGTTAGCTAATTATTCAAGTTGTTTTGGAAAAAAATAATTGTGCTGGAAAAAAATAATGATTGTTCTAGTTGGTAAAATAATTGTTCTTGTTATTATGGAAAAAATAATTGTGCCGGAAAAAAAAAATGCTAATTGTTCTAGTTGTTCTTCAAAAAAAAATGTGTTGGAAAAAATACTAATTGTTCTAGTTGGTAAACTAATTGTTCTAGTTATTATGAAAAAAAATAATTGTGCTAGAAAAAAATGCTAATTGTTTTAGTTGTTATGGAAAAAAAATAATTGTGCTAGAATAAAAATACAAATTGTTCTAATTAATGTTACTAACTGTTTTCGAAAAAAGTAACTATTTTAGTTGTGCATATGACAGTTATTAATGGAAATAGAGATGGAAGAGGAGGGGGAGGGAGCAAAACTACAAGAGATGACGGGGAAAGCATTCCGAAAATGAAAAGTAGTTGTTAATGTTCATCCACATCATTCCATCACCCTCTTTCCTTTTTCACATTGCAATTAATCCAACTAATGAAGATAATGAATTTTAAGGATGATGGCTATCAGTCCCGATTAAAATATTCTCTCTGGCAAGATCATGTTTTTTTTTTAAAAAAAAAAAAAATCGGCTTCCATTTCTGCATTTTTGTTTTATGTACAATCGGCTTCCATTTCTGCATACATTTAAAAAATATAATTTATTGGGAGAGGAACTGAGAGGAAGTGTAATTAGGTCTGGAAACGTAATGAAATGATCACGAAAAATCTTTTTTCATTAACCATTTCATTTATTGTACAAAATAAAAAATAATTTGTGTTAATCGTTTCGTTTGAAGGGACGATAAAACAATTGAAACGATGAATTAACTAACAATTAATTTTTATACATATTTTTTTAGTTTGAAACGATCAAAACGTTCAATTTGCTATTTTGATAATTAATTTTTATATATGTGTTTTTTTTAATAATTTCACATGTATGCATAAGTGTAATGAGTAACTAGTGTTATTCTCGCGCGTTGCGCGATGCATTTCTATCTGAATATGTGACGAAACGATTTCCTAATGAGTGTGGATGTGTTATGGATTACATAAATATGTTTGCATATATACTTTGTTAAATTGTAAAACAATGCGTTAATCAAATGTATGATTATTGTTAACAAATGATGAAGAGAAATGATATCAGTTTCAAATTAGCTAATTAACTTTTCAAACAATACAATCTTGACACAAAATAGATACCAGTTCCAACTCCAATTGCAAATTATCCAAGCAAATCTAAACACTAAATTGACGGAACTATTTTATACTTTCTCAACTTCAAAATATTTCCATATAAAACTGAACATAGTTATTACAATTTTTCCAAAAACGTCTATTATACAAATGAAAAAAAGCCAAAAGATTGAAGGGCTAAATTGAAAAAGGGAAGGAAAAAAAATATGAAAAACGTGGTCAGTTGTAATTCGAGTAAAGCATTTAACATTATTTAAGGAACCAAGTGATGAGAGTGAATCTGTAGTACAACTGATGAGATAATTTTAAGTATGACAAAGACGTACAATTGTCAATTCTAAAGTAGAACTATCATGCTAGGTTGAGTATTTCTTTAAATAACCGAGTGTCATTACAACTTGTATATACTCTTATGCAAACATCTAGAAGTCAAAAGATTCAGATTGACATATCAAAATACTAAAAGTAATGCAATTTAGATTTGTTGCAGGATATGGCGTCTACATGAACGTAAAATAAATTAGGTTGCAAGATATGGGATCTACTTTCTTGTGTTCTATCCAACCAGGCAGTGCATCCTTATTTTATCAAAATTAGGTAAAAGCATCCTTATTGGAGGTCACAACAAAAAGAGGATAATCTCAAATGACTCAATCAATCACCTTAAAAGCTGATGATGAAGTACCTCTAAGATGATTAGTTAGGCTGAAGCTCTGCTACTTCCTCAAAGGCATGTGTTGATATTGTATCAGTTTGTACATTTAAAAAATAATTCAACATTCAAATCCATCAAGTAGACCAAAAATTACAAATTAGAAATATCGATAGATTTGAATACTTCATAGTTCATATACATATATAATAATATTACTCAATTTTAATCCCATACAAAGCTTT
The DNA here is from genome assembly GCA_028095005.1 of Rhynchospora pubera. Lineage (NCBI taxonomy): Eukaryota > Viridiplantae > Streptophyta > Magnoliopsida > Poales > Cyperaceae > Rhynchospora > Rhynchospora pubera. The sequence goes on from CM051459.1 coordinate 375,240,837, forward strand.
CTTACACAGGAAACTTAATTATCCTTAACTCATTGGAACTAAAGAGCTAAATAGATGCATGATCAACTTGAATAGTTACGACTTCAATTCTTATAGCAAAAAGTATAACTGAAGGTGCACCTTAATCCACCCTTATTCCTACATAGTTTATCAGTCTATACGAACATAATAACTCATGTGATTCTAAAGATGCGAACGAATCTTAACCTGAATCCAATTCCTACCAGAATCACCATCATGTCATCCACTGCCAATAGTAGTGTAATATATTATCCTTATCATTTTCCGGAACGATAGAAGTTGAAAATTGAAAACAAAATTGGCTGACACATCACATTAGTGGTTTAAATTCCCTTTTGCAAGAGTGTATCAACTCTATTGGGCTCTTGTTTATCTTTTACAATGAAGGACTAAAAATTAGTTGAACACTGACATTGAATCATGCAAATCAAAGAAAAGAGCAAGGAGTCAATGTCATAACTTTTTATGAATTATAGACTACCTCACTTTATGGAACTCCCTGCACATGGCAAACTGAGCATATGTTCAAACAGCTTACTGTCATTGTTGCCTGTGCATACTCCATTAAAACACCTAGAAGATATCAAATGGTCCAGATCAACATAAATTAAACATACTGATAACTAAGCTGACCAACCTACAAACTTAACAATGTAGATATCGCTAAATAATTTTCTCCTTTTTATATTTCTTTTTCTTACACCACCAGAGTCGTCGTTCCATGTAATATCTCCAAGAATGTATATTTTCAAAAAGCAAAATAGCATAAATCAAGCATTAATGTGTTGAAAAAGAAATTTAATTTCATTTTAAGTAAGAGCTCAAACAATGTAAAGTGTTGTCATAACATCAATTCCTTTTAACAAATAGAATTCTTAAAATAAAAAAGAAAATACCTTAAAATTATTCACCAGATTCGTAAAGAATTTTTCAAACGACCTTGTTGTCTCTTTTCTAAGCTCTAAATGCCATCAAAAAGTGAATTTTTTTGTTTAAATATGAAAGTAACTGAAGAGTATTCTAAAAAGTACCTTGCAAAATGGCTAAAAGAAAACCAAAAACAAAGACAATATCTTATGTGCATGGAAAAAGTTAAATCAACATAAAATAATCAAGAAATCTACCAACAAAAAAGAGCCACTTGAATTAAATCTACCATAACAGCTGATATCATTCTTAAAAGAGCCAAAGTTCAAGAACTGAGAGAGAATAGTACATCATAGTGATGAGGGACATAACCAAAACAGGCCTACAGTAATCTCCAAAAGCTCCAAATTTGCAACCAAGCAAGCTGCAGAAAAAAGTAAATAAATAAGAAAAAATATTGAGTTCAAAATCAACTGTAAATGCACAATTGTAGACGAAATCATAAAGGACCTAAAATTTACTACTTGAGCAGGAATATCAGAATAGAAGATGGGAACTCGCTAGAGACAAAAAGGGAAGACAATGAAATTGAGAGGTCAAAGAAGGGGACTATGAGCCAGGGCAGCTGGGATCGTGAAGATTGCGCTTTCTCCTTCCTTTTTTCATTGTTTTGATGCCAATATCCCAACCCTTAATCACTTGCTGGGATCATGATCATAACATCTTAAATGTAAAGCAAATCATAAAAGTAAACCCATACCTAACCACTGTGAATTGCTATAACATAAACCTATAGTTAATGCGCATTGAAATTATTAACATTAAAGCAAGGAAATAAATTCTTACCTTCTCCAAGATTGAACTTGAAAGGAGTTCCACGATCACGTTTCAGTTAAATTTAGTGCCATCAAGCAGTGTTCCAGTATAGTGCACTGCACTATAACTAAACAAAGAAAAGAGATCTATCATCAGATCTCCCTAATTCACACTCAACCAACAAACAGAAAAAGAAAGAAAATCAAAAGGAAAGGAAATTTCTCAATCTAATCATCAGATCTGCCTAATATATTGCGTAAGCTATTTCTTTGAAACTGGAGAGGAAAAAGTAAAGAACTGGAAGGAAAACCTCCATTGATGAACTTAAAGAAAATCCAGTCTAAATGGGTTTCTAAAATCGGAACTTTATGATCGGTCGTTGTCCAGGAAGTCGAAGCTGATTCGTTGCCAAAATCAGAACTTGCCTGAAAAATAAATAAAAGATCCACTCATCAGATACTAATATAATGACTTTGTTGTACAAAATACATAGTAATAACAGAAGACATTAAATAAGAATGAATATAGTAGCTGATTTAATTACTGTTTGCTCTAATTACCTTTTAGAACCAAAATTTTAGGACCAGCTTGAGGTAACTAAGGTCTGCATCCTGAGATCTGAAAAAGAGAGAAATAGTGAGATAATTACCAAAGAGAATATCTAATGCAACTATTTTGAAAGAAAAAAAAATACTGACGTTCTCTCACAGAAGAGGAAACTCCATAGTTGAGAGCAATGACATGGCCAACCACCTCCAAAAACCTACAAATTTCAGAAAAAAAAGTGAATTAATAACCTAAAATTTTGGCAAATTTTCACTCAAGGAAAAAACCTTAAAATCGATCGTTTAGAAACATAAATCATAGATCACCGCGATTTAAAGGCGGGGAGAGGTAGCGGCAGTTTCTATTTTGGCATGATCTCATCTAGAAAAAAATTCAACAATTGACAAAGTGAAACTCACAACCAAAAAATTTGGCAGATTTTCGCTCAGGAAAGATGAGAGCAGTCGAGACTCGAGAGAGAGAGAGAGAGTCGAGGGGAAGCGAAGAGGCAGGCAGACGAAAGACGGAGAAGGAAGAGCAGAGAGAGGAGGAATAGGTCGGGAGAAGTCTCTAGAAACCCTCTTCAGAAGAGCGGCTGAGATTAAGCGAAGAAAAATGGACGAACGGGATCAAAATACTGTACTAACTACAGTTCCACGTGGAGCGCAAGCCAGACAAGCTTTATTAAGGGGGTAATGGGAGCGCAGATGAGATGAGATGAGGGCCAGTGGCAGGGAGGGGCCCAGAACAGAACAGAAGGGTGTAGAGGGAAGACGTGGCGTGCAAATGCCCGAAGCGGTAGGGTTCAATTCATAACAGCTCAACTTCACAATTCTGTAGGGAGAAGGGTTGAATTGATCACTGCTGCTTTGCTATATTTTTCTGGTGGTCTTTGTTAAGAATTCGAGCGTCTACACAGCGGAAGTTAGATTTTAGGTTCGAGGAGGCACGATCCAAGTGCAACTGCACAAGAACCGTGCCCCTTAGGGCTAGTCAACACGAGGACCTCAATACAATCAAATACAAGTGAACACGAGAATTTAACGAGGTTCAGCACCAACTTGGTGCCTACGTCCTCCACACACACGCACACTTTTTCTTTTATTTTCTGTCAATGTCTGAGATACATATTACATGGAGAAGATGAATATTAAATAGGAAAACTATCCTATAGAGGCACACACCCCCTTTCCATAATTTCCCATTATTTCTTTCTTTATTTGTTACATTTGGCATTTTATTTACAAGGAAACTATCCCAACATACTAGAACCACACCCCTGGACGTGCCATACACGTATTTCCAACTTTGGTGCAGCCTGGACCTTTCCTTGTATGAAAAACGCATCTGTTCTGCCAACCATTCGGCTGGACCTGGCCGAACACCTGGCCGAATGCCCTATTTTGATCTTCTATGGCAGCACACACTGCCATACTTCATGTTTTAACACTCCCCCTCAAGTTATACAATTTGTAAGGACAATTTGTCTATTTTTCTTTAATAATTTGTGCCATGCATTCGATCCATAACTTGATCTTTTGCAGCACTTTCTCACACTCCCCCTCAAGTGGACATGTACTGATTTGTCATGTCTCACTTGCATGGAGTGTTGCACACCGGTACACACCGTCTTCTAAGGCACACACCTTTTGTCTTCATTGGCACACACATGCCTTCAAGTTCTTCATTCAAACTTTCCATGAGTCGCACACACGACGACGACACACATCGCCACATGGATCAGTTTATTCACTTGGCACGAGTCACACATCTTGTGCTAGACTCTAGCGCCTTGCAACAAATCATTTTGCCCGGTCCGTGCCCTTCTGGCACGCCCCGTGCACTAAAGCCAAGTAACCCTTTTGCTTTAAGCCACCTTCACCAGTTCATACCATCACACATGAGAGATATTATTTACTAACCTTATTCCAAATATATTACTCTTAGTCTTCTTCTATCGCATCATATCTTCAACTTCTCCTTTTAATGGTTTTGAATCCTTTGACCTGTCACATGTTAGACTTGAGCATCCTTTGCTTGACTTGCACATGACTTGATCGTTACCTTCTTGGCCATCTTATAGAGCTCATTGCATGACACGATATCCACCCGACTCGAGCACACTTGTGCTCGACCCGAGTATTCCTTGAGTATATCTTCATTACTTGGATTAAGGTCTAAGTCTTGACTCGCCTTGACCACTTGACCCAATCTGGACCATATGACATGACTAGAGCCTCTCGTCCATTGATCTCTCATGCTTATTCACTTGATATCCAACTTGGACACCAAATATTTCTCTCACTTCAACTCTCCCCCTGAGAGGGATATTTGGTGGCTTGCATACTTGATTAATTCTTGACTTCACATGCCCTCGGCTCGAAGGCATTCAACTCCCCAACCTGAAGAGCCTTTCAGACCTAACTTAGGCCTTTTTTCTTGACCCGTCATGGGCCACAACTTGATTGATACCAAAGATCTCTCTCAATTTTGCTCTCCCCCTGAGAGGGATATTTGGTTACACATGTAACTTGCCTTTTGTGTTATTGAACCCGACTTGGGTCCTCTTGTTGGACCCGATTTGGGCCCTCTTACTAGACCAGATTTTGACCACCATCATGACCCATCTTAGGCCTTCTCCTTGGATCCAACTTGGACCACTTTCATTGTTTCAGAACAGACCATTTTAACACACATTCGGCCATCCATTCGGCCGAACACGTGGCCGAACAGAACCATCATGGACATTTGACCTATTCTAGATTTTCGATTTGGACCCGACTAGAGCCACAACCAATACTTTTGATCAATTGACATGAGACAAATCATTTGGCCTACCATTCGGCCTACCATCCGGCCAAACATACAGCCGAACAGACTTAAACCCAACTAGGGTTACTTCATTGACTCGACCTGAGCCTTCAATCTGACCTAACTTGGGTTACTTTGATGTTCTATCTTTGGTCATTTCATCTATTGTCACATTCTTTCTATACCCAAACCATACAATCAACCATACAATAACATCTTTTCTAAGCAAACCACAACAAACTAGTTTTATTCTGGATAAACCATGGTCACACAACCAACCAACATCTAATCACCTTGTTGATTCAATCTTCCAGAAAAACAAATAAGATACCTTATTTTTATTGTGACTAGACAGATCTGCTTCTTTATGGTAGATTTGGGCTCCAATCACCGCTCATAGGTCACACAACCCAAGCGATACCTCCGTGACAACTTCATATGACTCAGAAACATCTTTAATCACCAGGGACGTGACCGTTCTGGTTCCCGTTCGGCCGAACACACAGCCGAATGCCTCTTTTCTGGTCCCGTTTGGCCGCGCACATACCCAATAACCCTGTTTTTGATCTTGTACGGCCGTACACACAGCCGAATAATCTGTTTTCAACAGTTATGTCGCTGCTCGTGCTCCAAAGTCGATGTAGAAAGCCACTCGAACGGTTGTCTATCTCCATACACCTTTTTGGTTGAAGAAACACCCGCCTTGCACTTGCTTCGAGTCGTTCTTCGCCTTTCATCGCCTTCGTTTTATCCTCCCATCTCTGAACCACGCTCTGATACCATGTTAAGAATTCGAGCGTCTACACAGCGGAAGTTAGATTTTAGGTTCGAGGAGGCACGATCCAAGTGCAACTGCACAAGAACCGTGCCCCTTAGGGCTAGTCAACACGAGGACCTCAATACAATCAAATACAAGTGAACACGAGAATTTAACGAGGTTCAGCACCAACTTGGTGCCTACGTCCTCCACACACACGCACACTTTTTCTTTTTTATTTTCTGTCAATGTCTGAGATACATATTACATGGAGAAGATGAATATTAAATAGGAAAACTATCCTATAGAGGCACACACCCCCTTTCCATAATTTCCCATTATTTCTTTCTTTATTTGTTACATTTGGCATTTTATTTACAAGGAAACTATCCCAACATACTAGAACCACACCCCTGGACGTGCCATACACGTATTTCCAACTTTGGTGCAGCCTGGACCTTTCCTTGTATGAAAAACGCATCTGTTCTGCCAACCATTCGGCTGGACCTGGCCGAACACCTGGCCGAATGCCCTATTTTGATCTTCTATGGCAGCACACACTGCCATACTTCATGTTTTAACACTCCCCCTCAAGTTATACAATTTGTAAGGACAATTTGTCTATTTTTCTTTAATAATTTGTGCCATGCATTCGATCCATAACTTGATCTTTTGCAGCACTTTCTCACATTGTCACCGGATATGCTCCTGATCTTCTCATTCTCATCATTGGCCGTCTTATTTATGGCATCGGCATCGGCATTGTAAGTACCACCCCACTAATTTCCATACCATTGCATTCACATAGCTTCATGCCTTCTATTTTTAAAAACAATCGTCAACTGCACTTTTCAAATCTTCAATGCAAAAATGACAATTTTTCGTTTTTATGACTGGAGCTCATGCTACGTGTCCCAAATAAAAGACCAATTCAGTCCAATTGATAGAAACAAAAATGCTGAAACATTGAAAACAAATATAAACTCGTATAGTCCAAGTAATAGTTGCCATCAGTTTGAGCTAATACCAACAGTCCAATCTGGCATATTGAGGTACTTTCCATATCCAATCCTACCTTCAGAGCAATTTCTTAATTTTTTCATCCCTTGCCTGTTTTTCTGCTAAAAAGACAAATTGAAATGGAAAAAACAAGGCTCCCTTAGCTTCTCTTTTATAAATTTGTAAAATATTTACTGCTTACATTCATAGTTCGCTACTTGGCTTAACTTAATTATTTCAGTATTACATCTTTCTCATACTTTCACCAAGTAGTGACGATTATTATAGAGATAAAAAACATGGATAATTTCAGGCAATGCATGGTGCTCCACTGTACATTGCCGAGACATCACCATCCCAGATTCGTGGCACTTTGATTTCTCTCAAGGAGCTCTTTATTGTACTTGGAATATTGGTATCACTTTTTTTTTCTTGTCCATCCATTTAAACAGCATATGTAATCTTTTCTTTGTCTCTCCATTTTCATATTTACTAGCCTCTTGTTCACTTTCAAATGCTCAGTAATTATATATTGAACATTAGCATACCAGTTCTTTAAGGTTGTTCACTCCACGATCAATGAAAAGTTTGGTAAAGAAATTTTAAAATAAAAGGGGAAAGAATGAGGAAAATGCCACTATCCAACTGTGTACTGGTATTCTACTGCTTATACTTATAAAATGCTCAACTGATATCATTCCTGAATCATACAGCTGGGATACCTAGTGGGAAGTCTTCAAATAAATGCAGTCGGCGGTTGGCGCTATATGTACGGGATGAGCGTCCCCATGGCAGCTATCATGGCGATAGGGATGCTTTTCCTGCCTTGTTCTCCCCGATGGCTTCTTCTAAGAGCTGTCCAAGGCAAAGCCCCAATGGAAGAGTACAAGCAGATGGCACTCGACGCATTACGAAAGCTGAGGGGTCGGCCAGCAGGTGACTGGGTTTCTGAGAAAGAGGTTGAAGACACCTTGGTCTCTCTCAAGGCTGCTTATTCTGATCAGGAGCCTGAGGGGAGCATCTGGGAGGTGTTTGAGGGACCCAGCTTGAAAGCCTTCATTATTGGTGGAGGTTTAGTTCTTTTCCAACAGGTGGTGCCTCCCAACTCGGCTCTGTCAAGGGTTTTCACATAATTTTTGTCATGCTAGGAAAATGGATTCCAGTTTTTCCTTTATTTATTTTTTCTTTTAACCTCATCTGTCGAATTATTTGCACTCTCCATCATGTTTGTCTTATTGGGTTTACTTCTCCAGCTAATACAAGAGTTTATTTGACAGATAACCGGCCAGCCAAGTGTTTTGTACTATGCAGCCTCCATTCTACAGGTAGGTAGTTAATTAAGCTGATGTCTGTGTGGGACTAAAGATTGTTTCTCTAATTTCGAATCTTTGTATTCTTTTCTTGGTCTTATGTCTAACAGAGTGCTGGATATTCAGCTGCATCTGATGCTGCTAGGGTTTCAGTAGTGATTGGACTTTTCAAGGTATAAAATAAGAAATATAATTTACGGTATAATAAATAATAAGCTCTAACTTTTCTCCCGGATCATCTTTTTACGGAGTTATGACCATTATACCTTCCCACAGTTGGTAATGACAGGTATAGCTGTTGTAAAGGTTGACAGCCTTGGAAGGTGTCCTTTATTGATAGGCGGTGTCGGTGGAATTGTATGTAAATTCATCCTCTCTCTAGTAATTTGTAAATTTGTGAAGATATCAGCTGTTGTATGTACAATATTATAGGTGATGGTTGTCTTGTGCCCTCACGTGTGATTCAGGTTTTTTCTTTGTTCCTTCTGGCTGCCTATTACAAGATTCTCTCTAGCTTTCCACTCGTGGCTGTAGGTGCTTTACTTCTATATGTTGGTTCCTACCAGGTTTGCTCTCGCTCTCTCACCCCTCACCCCCCTCTCTACCCCCCCTTTCCACTTGTGACTTGGTCATTTAGTTTTTTTACTTGAATAATCACATATGGACTCGTTTTTATTTGCAGATATCTTTTGGTCCAATAAGTTGGCTGATGGTTTCAGAGATATTCCCTTTACGCACAAGAGGGCGGGGGATCAGCTTGGCAGTGCTCCTTAATTTCGGATCAAATGCATTAGTGACCTTCGCATTTTCACCACTCACAGTAATGATAAACACTCCTTTAAGATTTTTCTCCTCAGTTTCCAACTTGGGTAACAATTTTTTCAGTGATGCCCAAAGGGTATTGCAATACCAGGTCATACTTCCCTTTTTATTGCTTTGCATAATTGTGTTTATTGGGACTAATAGCCAGTTAGGCTTAAGAAATTGGGTACTGTCTTTTATCTTATCATGCTATGTTTTTTTTCATTTTTTTTTAAAAAAATCCTGTCACATAAGTTATTACTTCTCTCACATGAGTCTTCAGAATGTAGATCTTTATAATTTATTTTTGTAAATCTTGTTGCAGGAAATGCTGGGGCCAGATAACATTTTTATACTGTTTGGGGCAATTGCATTGGTTTCCCTGATTTTTGTGTTCTTAAATGTGCCAGAGACCAAAGGTCTAAGTCTGGAGGAGATTGAATCGAAGATTTTAAAATCATAATGATGCATTAAAGTGCTTGTAGTCAATTGGTTTGTATTTAACAGATAGATATAGATACATAGATAATAAATTTATAGAATTAATGTTGAATATTGGCAGAATATCAATATGAGATGAAATGGTAGTTATGCCGTTTAGAAAAAAGAAAGAATATTGATAGTAGTAATTAGTAATTAGAGTGGAGGTGAATATTAAGAGGCGTGAATCCCGTCCGTATGTTTTTAGTACAAACTTGGGGTAGTAGCACAGAACTGAGAAATCTGACAAGCACATACGACAGGACACAGGTTTCAGGAAGGAAGGAAGCAGATAGTATAGTATGTGCGGATACTAACTTGAAGGTTTAACATAAAGTGGTAAAGGAATTGAGAAAATATTTAGTATATAAGAAAGAAAAAAGTATGCTAATATATATATTATGGGGCAATGGCCAATGGGCATGGCAAAAAAGAAAAAAAAAAAGAAAAAGAAAAAGTAGGTGAGTGAATGCAATGCGTTACACACCTATACGGCTTCTTAGCAACTTAGCAAGATAAGATAGATATGATATGGTAATATGGTATGATATGATGTTGTTGCCTTGTTGCCTTGTTGGTGGGTCTTGACGTCCTTCCGTTAGTTGTACTACATCTTTAGTTGGGTGCAGGGGAATTCGCATCCTCTGGATGCCCATCCAGTGGATGGTTCAATCTCAGCCGTCTGATTTAATCTCAATGGCTATAAATGCCCCGTGCATGATACTAAGATTGATAGGTCCGAAAAAATCTAACCGTTTAGATTAAATCAGACGGCTCGTATCGAAAGACGTCCACTGGATGGTTGAATAGCAACCATCCAGAGGATACGCTCCCGGGTGCAGGGTGCCGTCCTTTGACTCCTTTCCAATACCACTATACCAGTTCTCTGAGCTGAGTACTGTTAGTCTGTTACTTGATATATACTTGCTGTCACAGTCTCAGTCTCAGTCTCAGTCTGTCTGTGTTATTTTCTCAAGCGGAGTCCTGAGTCCGTCTCCACCTCCTCTCTGCTCTCTCCCCAGCGTCCCCAGCAGCCAGCGCCAATAATTTTATCATGACATTTTCTCCTTCCCTCCTCCACCTCCACTTCACTCCAAGTCCAATTACTGCTACGTCCCACTCCTCCTCCTCCATCTCTCCCCTCATCCTCAGACTCAGTGCTACTTGTAATCTTCAACGTCAATGGAGGCCCAACCTCACTCTCACAGCATCCTCCACTCATTCAAATTCAATACCCCCTTCCACTTCTCACTTTGACAATCACAATGACCATGTCAATGACAATGATGTTGGGCATGACGATAATGGACTTGGGGCTGGTGGTGCTGGAGATGCCCACAACAATGGTAATGGTAATGGTAATGGTAATGGCAGTGGAGGTGCTGATAATACTAATGATAACGATCATGACGATGACGATGACAACAACTATGACGATGACGGGATCAATGAATTCAGTCCTTTGCTCAGTTTTGAAGAGGTCATGCAAGAGGCTGAGGCTCGCGGACTAACCCTCCCTCCTGACATGCTCCAGGCCGCCCAAAACGAAGGCATTCCAAAGTTGCTTTTGCTTCGCTTCTTTCAATTGCAGGTTCCCAACTTTCCCTTTTCTCCTAAACTTCTCTCTTATTGATCCATTTTCAACCCACATACATACTACTACTGTATCTACAAAACCTCAAATGTTCTACTCTTCTACAAAATGCCATCGTAAATGTCCTTATTGTTCTACTCTTTTACAAATTGAAGTCACTTGCCATATAATACAAATTAAATATTGCCTATTTATTATTTTTTTTATATTTAATTGTCAATGTTTAAAGGAATCACCTTGGCCTCTTGGGGAGGCAGTAAAATCAATCCCGCTCCTGCGAAATAGGATGCTTGCAGATCCTTCCTTTCTCTTTAAAGTTGGAACCGAGGTATGCCATACCATGCTTTTGGATTCTTCATTTTCCTTTTTCTTTTTCTCTTTTTTCCTTTTTTTGTGCCTTTTGTAAGATTCAGCAATGGTATGGAGCAATACCAAACTTGCTACACCCTTTACCCTGCCCATTTCTTTTTCTTTGGTATTACCTTAGCATCTTTTAGGATTGCTTGCACAATCAAGGAATTACAAGGCTAAATTGGGTCATGTTGAGGATTTAAGGTTGAATCTTAGATTCTTAATTGACGGTCAATTAAGGGCAGACTTGTTTCAAACTTGAAGCTGAAATGCGCCATAGAGTTTTTGTATGACTTACTATTTTAACTAAAAATTATTATTTGATTGGGGGAGGGTGGGGAGTTGCCTCTTATCTTGTGGAAATCAGTACTTTTCACATACTGCAGTGCATGGATATAAATGTCAATTGCTGCTCCCTGAAATTGCCAACAGGTTGTTTGACTTGATAATGTGAATTTGCAGATAATTATAGACTCATGTTGTGCAACAGTGGCAGAGGTGCAGAAGAGAGGAAAGGAATTTTGGTCGGAGTTCGAGCTGTATGCAGCCGATCTTTTGGTGGGGGTTGTTGTCAACGTGGCTCTGGTGGGCATGCTGGCACCATATGCTCGGTTAGGCCACAGATCTGCATCACCACAACATGGCCTCCTGGCACACCTTAAACATGCTTATGATGCTCTACCCAGCAGGTATGCAACACAAATGTACGCGATGCTTTGTTGGTAGCTGTTGGAGAAAGTTGGCATGAACATTTTTGGTTATTCTAAAAGAAAAGTCTGCATGAAAGGTGATTGCATACTAGACAGTCACTGCTGTTTCAAAAGTTTTATTCTCAGCTCATCTGTTTTCTGTGATTATAACCTGCTTTGCCTGCTCTACCTATCTCAATGTATTCCTCAGTAGCTGTAACCTGTTTTATTTAACTAACGTGCATCAGTCCATTCTGACTGTGTTATATAACACGATCTGGCTTGAAACTTGAAAACAGTGTTTTTGAAGCAGAAAGACCAGGATGTAGATTTTCTGTTCAACAACGAATTGGGACATACTTCTACAAGGTTCAAATTAGCAGTTATATATGAGTACATTTCTTTTAAAATGAAATTATAAATTTGTAAAAGAGCCAATTCCTATGGGTGCAGGGCGTTTTGTATGGTGCTGTAGGGTTTGCATGTGGACTTGTTGGACAAGGTATTGCCAATTTGATAATGACAGCCAAAAGGTAATTTCTTAGTCAAATTTTACTTGGAATAGCGTGGTTTAAAATGCTATCATTCATGGAAGCAGGAAGCATAACGTTAGTGTTAGAAAAAGTGTGTGGAGCCATGTTGTTATGGTTGGAACGGCCCGGTCCAATTCTGGGACGGCCCGGTCCAACTTCTGGAACGGACTGGTTTGCTGGGCAAACCAACAGTCTCGCTGTGGTTGGGACGGCCCAGTCCAACTCTGGAACGGCCCGGTCCAACCAGCTGGGACGGCCCGGTCCAACTCTGGACCGGACCGTTCCAGACAGCAGTTATGAATCTGAAAGGTCTGTTTCCAGGCTGGCCATTTATATCCCTCTCTTCTGAAGCGTCTCTAAGGTTGGAACTCGTGACTTTTGAGTTAACCACCATCCTAGAGAGTCCAGAGAGAGATCAGAAAGAGGGAGGAGCCATCCTATTGCTTGGAGGGCAATAGGAAGCACACGCACGAGTCGACCGGCATCTGGATTCGTGAAAGGTGACGCCAAGCCCTCTCTTGTGGTTGTGGTGTGCCAGTTGCGTACGGAGGAAGACCAAGAGTCAAGGAAGGGTTGCAGCCAGGCTTTGAGAAGAATCTAGGCAATCGATCAACTTCCGCTGCGGTACATCTAAATTCTATGCATGGTTATAGGATAGATGTGCATATAGGTCAAGGACCGACTAAAACCTACATTGGTATCAGAGCCATAAGGTTCTTTTCGAAGTTTTGGTATTGTTTAATGATCGAGGGTGTGAACCAAGGTCAAACAAATAAATCCTTGTACTCGACTAGTCGTTCGTAGTAGAGTAAAGGTGTCGAACCCACAGAGATGGATATGAATATTATTCTTATTATTTCGTTAAAGCTAGACGATAAAAATCGGGAAGAGAATTGAAGTCACAAATAGAACAAATTAAAGAGAAATAAAGGAATGCAATTGCAAGTAACGAGAATATGCAAAACAATTGAAATAGATATTTTTGGGGTTTTCTATCGGATTAAGATATGATAATAAAGATGCGTTAGGGTTCGATTTCACTTAGAACTGGCCACAGAGTCGCAAGACCTAGCACTGTCGTATTCGGCCTTGCTAATCCACTGTGTAAATGCTGTGGTCTACCCTCTTGTTGATTTATCCAAGCCAAAGGTCCATCTAGCCAAACCTAACTCCCTAACCCTCCGCTTTCGCCTATTGGGTACGGTATTTGGAATGGGATCTAGTGTTTAATAACCTTCATCGAGTGTATTGCACCCCCAACTTTCGTTGTTCGGTGGACTTACTCGAGTTTACCAATGGTTTTCTACGAGGTATTTAGTTAGATTTTCGCCTAACTAGAAACGTTCACTTTTGGTTATTAATTGGTCGACTTTCGCCATTGACCTACCTCGAAATACTCGCACAGGACTCGATTAATATAATGTAGAGATGTTCCCAACAAATGCGCGCGTACAAAAGTCGATCAATACAAGTAGTAAACGGTCCAAACACAAGCAATTTCAATTAAAATCCCAAGGGTAATTGACTTCATCCATCAACAAAACAAATAAACCAAGCAAAATCTAGATCTAAGCTACATCGTTCCCTAAAGCAATGAGTTTTTAGCCTAACATACTAAGAGTAACAATACAAATAACATAATATAGAACTAAACAATCCATAAAACCAGAAAATAGAGAAATAGTACTAGAAATACACAAATAAACCAGTTTTTGAGATAAAACCACTGCCAAATGCACACTAGAAGGTAGGGAATCCGTCGGAGCAGCAACCACAGCGAAATCTCGAGTCTAACCCCTGTCACAGTCGCCCAAAGCCAAGAGAAAGAACCAAAAAGTGGATCTGGATCTGCTGGGGAGAGAAGGAGAGAGAAATGGAATGAGGAATGCCCCCCTCTATACATGGAAGGCGCCCATATCATCTCCAGCAGCTGTCACATCAATTTCCCTTCAATTTTGGCGGAAATCGAGGCTTCCAAATGGAGAAAACGCCTCCAGAACGCTGCCAGAACACTTTCCATGTATAGCAATTCGGATCGAATTCAGGAGAATTCGGACCGAATTGATGCCGCTGGATTGTCAGGAGGGAGGTCTGCGCAGGAATTCGGTCCGAATTCATGGGAATTCGGTCCGAATTGAAGGGTCTGGTTCGCGAAATGGCTTGATTCGAGCGGGGTTGCTTCATCGGGTTGAGTCGGGGTTTGGTCTAGGCTAGGCATGAGTTATCTAGCACCTGAATTGCTGCTTTCCTTGCTGATTTCCTTGGATTCCTACAAATAAGATCAAAGTGCAAAAGGCAGTGCCAAATCTGGCAAAGAAAGGCAAAAACAGCAATAAATCAAAGTTTTAGTAACAATTTCGATATAAAGTCTGGTCAAAATAGCAATATAAATATGAGATAACATTTAACCCCTAGAAACCATGAATATTGGTAGTTTTGTTCTGGTCTGTGTTTTGGTTGTTAATGGAGACTCTAATTTTGATATATAATCAGTTTTTGGCTTTAGATCTCATTATTAATGATAGATCTTATAGCAAATACTGGAGAAAGGTCGATTTAGGGTATAACAACCATACTGGTAAAGAAAACTGACTTCTGAGGAGTTCCATCGCTGGAAATGCCAGAATCAGGGTTTCAGCAACGTCTGGACCGGACCATTCCAATTCTGGGACGGACCGTCCCAGGACCTTGCTGACAGGACGGCGTGCAGGCTGGTCCGACCCAGCAGTGGACGGGCCGTTCCAGAGATGGGACGGACCGTTCCAGGTTGGAAACCCTTAACCAGTCTGTAGTTTGCATCTGGGATGGACCGTTCCAATGTTGGACCGGACCGTTCCAATTGTTTGACAGAACAAAATTGAGTAAACCTGTGGTTTGACCTGACCAATTATGAACATACCTGTATGTCCAACATGGTTTCTGACTTATCCTCTAGATAACTCAGTGGTTATTACATGCATTCTTGCATAGTTGAGTGATGGTAGGTCTATAGACCTCTCACAAATGGTTACATGCTTGAGTAGGCATTCATGGTTTCTGACTCGCATGTAGACCAAAAGCACACAACGGGTGACTTTGGATTTTAAGATCTGGGTATCTTAACCAATGTCTGAACCTCGCGCCAATCGAGTTGGTTGGGAGGTGGTGCACTTGGTTCATGTGATTGGATTGGTGGCCCTGGTTGTCATCTTTTGATCATCGTGGCTAGGTTGCATCATCTTTTGGATCGATTCAAGGGTTGTGCAGTGAGGCATACTGGATGTTATAACTTGAAGTTATATCATATGTGTTGATGCTAACACGCATACATGTGCTTTGTCTCTATTTTGTAGAAAGATGTCGGCAAATAAGAGCATAGTCGCTGATCTCAATTCTGGTGAGAAACTGACAAGCAACAATTACGATGTTTGGCATCGTAAGGTTCAATTTCTCCTTGAGATGCAGGACTTGCATGAGCCATTCACAAAGGAACTCACTGAAGCCGAAAGGACCAATCCAAGGCGAGTTCAGGCCAATGAGGAATTCAGGAAGAAGGACCGTGTCGCTCGCATAACGTTGCTGAGTAGCATGTCCAATGATCTTCTCCTCAGGTTTGAGAGGCACCGCACCACAAAAGATTTGTGGGAGGCGGTCAAGCTCCAGTATGGTGGTACTTCAACCACCAGGATCCGGCAACTTACACTAAGGTTTGACGGCTATAAGAAGCGCCCTGAGCACTCTATGAGGGAGCATATCTTAGCCATGTCTAACATGATTAGTGAGTTGCAGCAAGCGGGTCATGTCCTCTCGGATGAGCAGCAAGTGCAAGCTGTCATCCGCTCTCTACCTCGCTCATGGGAGCACATGATAGTCAATTTGACTCACAATGACAACATACGCACCTTTGATGAGGTGGCGCGTCATGTGGAGTTGGAGGAGGACCGCTTATTGGCTGAAAGAGCCGATAAGGCTGCTGGAGAGGCAATGATTGCCGCCTCTAAGAACTCGCAAAGGAAACCGAGGCAGAATTCCGGTTCCAAGAAAAATGCGGGTGGCAATGGCATGACCAATGCCAAGATTGACAAGAAGCGCAGCAAGAAGCGCGGTAAAGGGAAGGAGAAGCCCAAGGGGCTTGCTTCAACTGTGATCAGGTGGGACATTTCGCTCGTGATTGCACGAAGCCGAAAAAGGTACCCTCTGAACCTTTTGGGGCGGACCGTTCCAAAGTGGGGCGGACCGTCCCAATTCCCTTAGAGTCTGAGACGGACCGTTTTGATCCAGAACGGACCGTCCAGAACTCATCTGCTTGTGATTCAGCTTTATTTGTGTCCAGTTGCTTTATGCTTACTGATAACACTCCTGTTTGGACTGTTGATTCTGCAGCAACTGACCACATAGCTAGGGATCGAGCGGCATTTCTGGACTATCGTCGCATACCGGCAGGAAGCAAACGGATTTTTATGGGAAATAATAGTAGTGTCCAAGTGCATGGCATAGGCACATGTGAGCTTATGTTTCGCAACGGACATAGATTAATTCTCCATGATGTTTTGTATGTGCCTGATGTGAGGCGAAGTCTTGTATCTGTTTTAGTTCTTGTCAAAACTGGATTGAGTGTTGTTTTTGTGAACAATTGTGTTGAATTGTATCAGAATTCTATGTTGATTGGCAATGGATTTCTTAATGATAAATTCATGGTTTTAGACACAATTGATGGCTCTTCTCTATCTTATAATGTTTCTTCTTCTAATGTGAATGATAACATGATGATATGGCATGCTAGATTATGTCATGTAGGGCAGGAAAGGATGACTAGATTGGCTAAGGTTGGACTGTTGGGTACCTTAACCAAGGTCTCCTTGCCTACATGTGAGAATTGTCTAGCGGGTAAGGCTACCCGAAAGCCTTTTGGTAAGGCTGTTCGTGCCACAACTCCTTTGCAATTGATACACTCGGACGTCTGTGGTCCTTTGAGTGTTAGGGCCAGACATGGTGCCTATTATTTCATCACATTTATAGATGACCACACAAGGTTTGGTCATGTCTATTTGATCTCCCACAAGTCAGAGGCACTGGGTTGCTTCACAAAGTACTTGGCGATGGTTGAGAATCAACAAAATGGACTTGTGAAAGCTCTTAGGACAGATCGAGGTCGAGAGTACCTCTCAGATCAATTCAAGAGCTTGTGTGATGAAAAGGGAATCGTTCATCAGTTGACAACTCCCTACACACCACAACAAAATGGTGTTGCTGAAAGGCGTAATAGGACCTTGTTGGAAATGGTTAGATCTATGATGGCACAAGCAAGTCTACCAATTTCGTATTGGGGAGATGCGCTGTTGACAGCCGCATATGTTCTGAACCGTGTCCCTTCGAAGTCCGTGACAGCCACCCCCTATGAGTTATGGACTGGACGAAAACCGGATTTGGGTAATCTCCATCCATGGGGTTGTTTGGCTTATGTCCATGATCCGTCTCACAAACATGGGAAGCTTGGTCCGAGAGGGAGGAAGTGTATCTTTATAAGGTACTCTGAAGATTCCAAGGGCCACGTGTTTGTTGGAGAGGATCTAAGTGGGACTGTTACGGAAATAGAGTCGAGGGATGCAACATTCTTAGAGAGCGACTTTCCAAAGAAAAATGAGGTTTCACGAATGCAAGGACTCTATGATGACATTCCTTCTGTCAATATTGACATTGGTCAAGAGGTGGAGGCTCAACCTCCTGAGACCAGGTCAAATGCAGAAGAGGGAACTCAACGAGTCAATCTCGACAGTTGTAACGGACCGTCCCAAGACTGGGGCGGACCGTCCCAAGGCTGGGGCAGACCGTCCCAGCTGCGAGATTATTCTCCTGATCTGACTGGAACGGACCGTCCCAGGTCTGGGGCGGACCGTCCCAATGATGAAAACAGACAGGTTGAAGCAGAACCTCGTAGGTCTGAACGGAAAAGAGTACCCCGCCGAAGATTTCAGATCGAAGGGGGGGAAATGTTCATGGCCGCTTTGGATGGTTTGGTTGTACCGAAAGAGGATGATAAGCCTAAACGCAATAGGGCTGTTAAGGCTATCGATTTGGATGAACCAAGGAATGTGCGAGAAGCACTTTCTGGCTCTAACTCTAAGGAATGGTTGCTGGCCATGCAAGAGGAGATTGATTCCATGAAGAAGAATCAAGTCTGGGACTTAGTTGACTTACCACGAGGTCGTAAGGCTGTTGGGAGCAAATGGGTTCTCAAAGTCAAACATAAAAGTGACGGGTCAATTGAGCGTTACAAAGCTCGCTTGGTTGCAAAAGGATTCACCCAAGTAGAGGGAGTGGATTACGAGGAAACCTTCTCTCCTGTGGTTAGGTTTGCCTCTATCCGCTTGATCCTAGCAATTGTCGCTGCAATGGATCTAGAACTGTACCAAATGGACGTGAAAACTACATTTCTCAATGGAGAATTGCAAGAGGAGATATATATGGCACAGCCTGAAGGGTTTGTGATTAATGGGAAGGAGCACAAGGTGTGCAAACTTCGCTGTTCCATATATGGTCTCAAGCAAGCATCACGACAATGGAACCTCCGATTCCACCAAGCTGTCTTGTCAAACGGCTTTCAGGTGATGGAAGAGGATCATTGTGTGTATGTAAAGAGGTCCATGGGTGGGTTCTTGATCATGACATTGTATGTGGATGACATATTGCTTGCAGGTAACAACAAGTCGCTGATTGGTTCAACGCAGACTTGGTTGTCCTCTACATTTGACATGAAAGATATGGGTGAAGCTAGCTTTGTGCTAGGTGTCAAGATAACTCGAGATCGAACCAGGAGGTTTCTCAGTTTATCTCAAGAAACTTATGTGAAGAAGATTCTTGAACGATTTGACATGGCTGAATGTCGATCGGTTGATACTCCTATTGACAAGAACACAAGCTTGAGCAGTGACATATGTCCCAAGACAAAGGAGGAAAAAGATAAGATGGAAAAAGTGCAGTACTCAAGTGCAGTTGGAAGCTTGATGTATGCCATGTTGTGTACAAGACCCGATATATGTTATGCGGTGAGTCTTGTCAGTCGATTTCAATCGAATCCTGGATTTGCTCATTGGCAAGCAGTCAAGAGGATTTTGAGATATCTCAAGGGCACATCTGACTATGTGCTATGCTACCAAGGCAGAGACCTGAATTTAGTCGGCTATTCGGATGCTGATTGGGGTGGAGACTTGGATGAGCGCAAGTCCACTTCAGGTTTCATTTTTATGCTTGGTAAGAGTGTAATCTCTTGGGCTAGTAAAAAGCAAACGTGTGTTGCTTTATCCACCATGGAGGCCGAGTACATTGCATGTTCTGCGGCTGCCCAAGAGGCAATATGGTTGAGGCGTTTCCTAAAGGAACTAGGGGTGGTCAAGGTGCCCATTGGACCTGTGACTATTTATTGTGATAGCACTGCTGCTATAGCATTCTCTAAAGACCCCAAGTATCATGGAAAAGGCAAACATATTGACATGAGATATCACTTTGTTAGAGACAGACAAGAACACAAAAAGATTGTGTTAGAGCACATCTCCACCGACGAGATGGTGGCAGACCCATTTACAAAGGCCATAGCTAGGATGCAGTTCCTTAAGATGGTTAGAATCATGGGTTTGAGATCTGCAGGCGGTTCCTAGGATTGGAACGGCCCGTCCCAGATTGGGGCGGCCCGTCCGAATGTCAGCCAGACCGTCTGAACACTGAAAAACAGCTGGGGCGTGGCCTGTTTTAGGCTGGGACTGCCTGTCCAGAATCTGGGACGGCCCGGTCCAATTTTTCAGACTTTTGTAAGTATGTATGTGTTTGAACAATTATGTTTTATTGATATATATTAAGACATTTGCATTGATTCTTGTTATTGAATTGCATGTTATTGTTCAATTAAATGTTAGCATGGATGGTAGTGTGTATTTGAACTTGAGATTGTCTCGCTCACACGAGAAATCGCCTCTAATGCCAGGGGCATGTAGAGATGAGACTAGATTGAGTTATAAGCACTTAGTCAAGGACTAAGGAGCCACCTGGGGTGGTCGAAACTCAATGTCGCTTCAGTCTGGGACTGAAATGAGGCTTGTCTTCTTTTAGGCGATCCGATATGATTGTATCCCCAACAATCATGTAGTTCAAATAAAGCCGAGGTGAGAATCTCCTTAAAACTCTGGGAGTGTTTAAGTGGAGAATCTCAGGATTAGTTGCAATAAGGAGTGGTCTAGACCGTAGACACTTGGTTTGCAAACTGAATCTAGACTCGTACAACGAATGAGAAACACACGTCTGTTGGTGCAGATAATTCGTTGTAACATGTGCTCATACCACATGTGCTAGGCGACTCTTGGAAGATGGGTTGAGTGGTTCCAGGACCAAGACCGTATGACTCCCCATTGTGTGAGTTCCACAATTACGTACCCTTTGACTTTTGACTATGTCATGAGGGGCAAGATCAGTGCCTGCTACTTTGGTGTGTACCCTATGGTGATGCATATTCCGCCTGTCGGGGCATTGCTGGGAAAGCGACTGATTTTGTTCTGATTTTCATGAGACAAAGGAAAGATCAGATTCGATTTGCACAAATGAGAGATCTGTTGGTGTTCAGGATCCACCAAACTCGTCATTTGGACTGAGGTTGGGAACATACAGCGGACTAAGACTGAAAGGAAAAGGACATGTATCATTGAGCGGTCGATAATGTCCAATCTAGTGCAAATTTGAATGTATCTAAGGTACTAGTATACACAATTATCTAATTGTTTTTATAAAAGGGTAGATGCTTTCTCGCTGGCCTTAACTTTGTTATGGTGAGGCGTTTTAGCTCTCGCTTGACAGGTGTATGCGCTGGTCGCACGGTCCATTTGCCGTATGAGGTCTGACTCTGTGTTTGGCAACAATGTCTCCAAGAGGGAGATGTTAGAAAAAGTGTGTGGAGCCATGTTGTTATGGTTGGAACGGCCCGGTCCAATTCTGGGACGGCCCGGTCCAACTTCTGGAACGGACTGGTTTGCTGGGCAAACCAACAGTCTCGCTGTGGTTGGGACGGCCCAGTCCAACTCTGGAACGGCCCGGTCCAACCAGCAGGGACGGCCCGGTCCAACTCTGGACCGGACCGTTGCAGACAGCAGTTATGAATCTGAAAGGTCTGTTTCCAGGCTGGCTATTTATACCCCTCTCTTCTGAAGCGTCTCTAAGGTTGGAACTCGTGACTTTTGAGTTAACCACCATCCTATAGAGTCCAGAGAGAGATCAGAAAGAGGGAGGAGCCATCCTATTGCTTGGAGGGCAATAGGAAGCACACGCACGAGTCGACTGGCATCTGGATTCGTGAAAGGTGACGCCAAGCCCTCTCTTGTGGTTGTGGTGTGCCAGTTGCGTACGGAGGAAGACCAAGAGTCAAGGAAGGGTTGCAGCCAGGCTTTGAGAAAAATCTAGGCAATCGATCAACTTCCGCTGCGGTACATCTAAATTCTATGCATGGTTATAGGATATATGTGCATATAGGTCAAGGACCGACTAAAACCTACAGTTAGCAATGTGTACAATAAATATAGTTACTAGAATTCATACACTGTTTTTGACACATCTTCCTTTGTTATTTAACTGTTATGGTTTATTAAACCCCTTCCATGTAAACTCGAAACTAAGTCGTTTTGTGATTAGTGCTTTTATTATTTGTTGTATTGTTTACTGCCTAGCAGATTTTGCACATTTACGTTTGCTTTAGCTGGCAGTGTCGTTCCAGTGAACCTGTTTGTTACTGATGGGTTTACTGTGCAATTGTTTCTGTAGGAGTGTTAAAAAGTCTGATAAAGATGTTCCAGTTCCACCACTTTTTAAAAGCACTGCTCTTTGGGGTATGTCTTGATTTGTAACTTCATTTCCTAGTATTATATGTTAAAATGCAATTTAATAAAAGTTTGATGATCATTGAAGTTTTCATCTAACCAAGGAATATTGCACGAGTATACCATGCTAAAGTTTGGAATAATACCTGAGCACATATTTAACTCCTGTTCACAGACCAAAATTATACAGAAATATTTGAATACGTAAATAAAATGAGACCTCAAACAATGAAAAAATAAGAAAAAGAAAATGAACTCTACTTCCCCAATATGTCCTAGTAGGTCATCACTTTGGTAGCAGTTCACTACTGAGGCTTACTGACATTCTACCAGCAAGAAATATTTTCTAGTGATTTGTCTGGATTGGTTGCATCTTGTTAGGATTTTATGATATAATTAGGTTATGAGAACCAGATAGCAACTCCAATAGGCATTTTAGTGCACATTTTAATCAAATGAAATCCAGACCTGGAAATCAGACATTCTGGTAAGGTAGAGATGTTCTGCTAGCACTGGCCAGTTCAAATGGATTTCATTTGGCATTTGGATTTGTTAACACCAGTATTTGCAAAGCTTCAGTCCACGGAGCTGTATTTGTCATGTCTTTCTTAAAGGAATTGTTGTAACATCTGTAGGGGCATTCCTGGCGGTGTCTTCAAACACGCGTTACCAGATTATCAATGGATTAGAACGGTTGGTGGAGGCTTCGCCTGTTGCTAGACAGGTCCCATCTGTTGCGATGGCTTTCACGGTTGGCATTCGTTTTGCCAATAATATTTATGGAGGGATGCAATTCGTAGATTGGGCTAGGATAACGGGCTGTCAGTGATGGTACCTCTTTTTTCATTTTTTGTTATCCTGCTTTGAGTTAATCTTATCATTTTTGTTGAAATCCGATCAACTATTAGTTTCCATTTGCTTCTTAGTTACTGCTAGTTAATGTGTTTTCCCTTTGGTTTAAGTAAACTGAGCGTTGCTTCTGCTGGGCAGTCTTCAAATTTTTGTATTTTGCAGAAACATTAAAATTTGTCGAAACTTGTTAGTTTGTTATTTTATTTAGTAATCTAATTTTGCCTCCAGTAATGTTCTGTGTGTGTGGAGTTGAGATTGTTTTATTTTATTTTTGAAATTCAAAATGAAAGAAGAGATGTACAGCTTGATGAGGGTTGTTATCATGAGTGGTAGGCGCAGGAAGAGAACTTATATGCGTCTCTCTTAAAACGAAGCAAATTTGGATCTTCAATTATTAATCGGTGCATCGAAGACTAAAATTTGTTTGGAAACCCTCAAATATGGGAGTGACTGGCGTACAGTACAGAAAAAGCTGAATATTGTAAGCAACTCTTTTGCATTGGAGCTAGCATTGTTATCGTGTAAATACAAGAGAGCATGAATTAGCAAAGGAACAAAACAATGCGAATGATGTAGCATCATTCATTCATTAAAAACTAAAAAAAAAGAAAGAAAAGGAAAAAAGAGGTTGATTGTGCTGTGCCAAAGGTATTAGATTTGCCCATGGTACCAGATGAGATGACTATTGACTATTGACTATTGAGTATTGAGTATTGAGTGAGTGAGTAGGGAGGAGGAGGCGCAGTTGTATTTGCAGAAGTTGGGGATGAGATCCATGCAGTGGTAGAGAGGCGGGTGTGCACTGAGGGGGGACTTGACGCAGTTGTGGCACATAGGGTGGCAGGAGCGGACCAGGTCCCGGCACTGGCAGCGCGGGGGGATTGAGTTGGTGCAGCCGCCACAGGTGTTGCAGCATGGCCATGGCCGCATTAAGAATTTGGCGGGTGTTGCAGCATCAGCATGGGCACGGGCATGGCGGTGGCCGTGGACCAGGGAAAGCATCATGAAGAAAGCAAAAAGAGCGAATGAAGATGATGATGCAATGTTCGTTGGTCTTCCCATCCTTATTCCGTAATCTCAATCTGCCTTGTTCAGTTGTTGAGTTGATAAAATTAATAGTTGGAGGGAGAGGACTGAAGTCTGAAGGTAAGGTAAGGGGTCAGCACTCAGCACAGCAGTAGATTGACAGATAAATATGCTAATATACTCTCTCTAATCTCTTAAGAATGCACAATTAGGCACGTGGACGTGCGTTGCGGTTGCGGATAAGACCAAGCAGAGTGACACAGCGCCAGCACAGCACCCATTCATTTTAGATATTATTAATTATTAATTAAATAAAAATCTATCAAGCTTCACACGCTCAACTCAACATTTCGTCATTTCCCTTCCCTGCCTAGATATACTCCTCATATTCATATATCACAACATTACATATTTACAAATTACATTGCTTGCTTCTTCTATTTATTTAATAATAATAATAATAATAATAGGAAAATGTCATTATCATTATTATTCTCTAATTAATTATTAGTTAGTGATAAATTAGGCAGACCACAGAAGATCAGCAAGTAAAGAAGGATATATATATTGGATAAGATCGTATCTATCTGTTATTATTATTATCATTTTATCTGTGTGTTTTGTGGGGCCCACACCCACCGGATGAACCGCGGCGATGCGAAGATGCGAGTGAGATGCCAAAAAAGATGCCAAATGCCAAACGGATGGATCCATGGATGGGGCCCGCCTATTCGATAATTTGATAATTTTATTTTTTTTTTTGAAATGAATAATTTGATACTTGATAGTGACGCGCTGAGGATGGGAATTCGGTCATGGGCCCCACTTGCACCTGAACTGTAGTCTGTAGATTTCCCAATTCACATCGACATCGTTCCCCAAAAAACAACTTGGTTGTGTAAATGGGCTGCTGGCCGCCTCTATCACTATGTCAGTCACTCTGTCTATCTTGCAATTATTTTAGGCCCATTTGAATGATCCAACTATTCTTTACCCACACGGCCATGATCCATCTATAACTAATCTTGACTAATTGCATCAGCCACCAAAACCAGCTCCATCTCCAGCTTTGTGATGTAAATCCGATGGCCATCGCATTTAATTTAATTTAATTTAATTTCGGGGTAAGTAAGAGAATCTTCTGCTGATAATGATATATATAGGTAATGTTAGTGCTACTTCATGTATCACAAAATAATATCATCCTTCGCATTGTTAGGGATGAAAATGCTCCTAATATTCAAATTATGCACTCTGATTTTATATTATTTTTTTTCTTCTACTCCATGTTTTGACATTGCAAGTGAAAGAGAAATTTCCAATTATTGCTTACGATAAGGGCCCAATTCTTTATATCATGATTTTCATTAAATTATAACTGCCTAATATTAACTTCACCTACATTCTTTTCTTTACTTTCTGAATAATTATTGGTAATACAGGTTACCATCCAATTTACATGCAACAGTACAATTTACATGCAAGCATCTCTGGGACCATGGAACAGTACAGTTTACATGCATATTGATATTGGCCTATTAATATTATACAAGCACTCAATTATATGTAGAACACATTAAGCACATATATTAAGGTCGATCAAGGGTCGCGTCGCGTGATTCCACATCATCTTCATCGTCAGAGTAGGCAGTACCAACCCGTGCTTGCACGCTCTTGTACGAGTACCTGCTAGCCAGGTACACGTACCAACACAGATTCAAGGCATTGACCCCAGCCAACAACGTGTAAAACAAATCCAAGCGGCTCGTGTTCAAGTCCTTCCCGAACCAACCCGCCTTTCCAGTCTGCTGTATCAGGTGGTCTACAACTGTGATCAGCAGGCTGCACAGAAAGCTAGCTGCGCCAAGCACGCTAAGGTACAGGGCTATCCCCAGGCTCCTCATGCTGTCAGGGACTTGGTCGTAGAAGTACTCCTGGAGGCCGACCAGTGCAAACCCATCGCCAAAGCCCATGATCAGGAACTGTGGCACCAACCAACAGATGCTCAGAGACGAAGGCAGGCTGTTAAGCCTCTTGCGCTCCACTGCAGCTGCCACGGCCATTGCTGCTGTTGCAAAGACCATCCCAATGCCGATCCTCTTGAGTATGCTTATTCCCCTTTCACTGCCAGTAGCTTTCCTAAGGAACGGAACCAGAACCTTCTCATATAACGTGACTGAGATGATCATGCCGATGGCGGCAAGGGAAAAGACTGATGCCGGGGGGAGTTCGAAATTGCGGGACAGCTTGCGGTCCATGCTGCTGGCTTGCTTGATGAAGAGGGTGGATACTTGCGCAACACACATGCCGAAAGGGAGACAAGCGAGCCAGATGGGGACCATCGCCAGTATTAGCTTTGTTTCCTCCACTTGTGTGATTGTCGCCATTCTCCATGGGCTGACCTTCTGCCAGGTAAAGGCGCTTTCATCATCCTTGTGCTCAATTATGGCTGCTTTATCAAGAAACCTGTCATCAAATTGTTAGCATTTATACTGTTATGTAGCTTCTAATTATTTAGGAGATCGGCTAGCTAGTCATATATTGGAAATTTGGAATGATCGACTAATTAATTAATTAATAGTAGCAGCTAGGCATCTATATATATGTACTTGAGCTTATTTGTACGAGGTAGAAGCCTCTTTGTGGTGCTGCCAGAAGCTGTAAGCTCATACAATTGGGAAGCACTTGAAGGATTGGGAAGATGCCTTTTTGCCACAGCAGCTACTGCAACTTGAAGCATAGGTGTCAGTGGGCTTCCCTCCGGGTCCCGGTATCGGTAGACCAGCCTTCCGGCTAAGAAAATCACGAGAGCAAAGCCCATGATGCACATCAAAACGATGTCGGCCACACCCCAGCCCACTTTGTCCTGGATGTACACAATTGTGGTGACACCGAGCAACACGCCTGCACAGAGCGCACAACTCCACCAGTTGAAGTAAGACATCTTCTGCTTTCGCTCTGCCGCTTCGCCATCATCAAACTGGTCGGCCCCAAAGCTCTCGAGGGAAGGCTTGTGTCCTCCTGTGCCAATCGACACCAGATACATGCCGACAAAGAATATGATCTCGTGCACCTTCCTTACTTGCTGGCACGACACCTCATCGCAGGGTTTAAGGCTTGGTACCAGTTGAGACAACGCCAACAGAACCAGACCCTGCATGCATGCATGCGAAATTGATTATGCTTCAATTTTGCTCGTGTAATACACAATATTGCATGCGTAATTAAAATGACTACGATCAGAATTCCAACTAGCAAAAGAGTGCATGTACTTATTAAATATCATTGAGCTTAATTGCTGGGGCTTCCAAACTAAGATGGGTGTACGAATATGACAATATATTATTTGATCTCTAGACTTTTATTTTGATTTTTATCGATTAAGTTCTTTTATTATAAAGGAGATTATTATGTTCCCTTTTATAGTTGTTCGGCTTTCTTATATATATTTAGGTGCAGTGGCGGATCTAGCAAAAATATTTAGGTGGGGCTGAGTGCTCTAATGAATCAATTAATCGAACGGTTTCTTTTCTTCTGTTATTCAGCCTCACCTTTGAGTGCTCCAATAGCTGAAAAAATTCATTGAGGCTAAAGAGGGACTTCAGGGCTCAACGGCGGTAGGTGGGGCTCTAGCCCCACCCGCCCCACCACTGGATTCGCCCCTGTTTAGGTGGAAATTGATTACTGCCATATGCATTTTTGTCATCCCTGTCATCGCTAGATATAAAGTGAACATATACAACAAACAAAATGAACATATAGACGATCTAAGTGAACACATACAAACAAATAAGTTTAATGAAAATAAGTTAAATATGCATGTAAACTTCTTAACAAGTGATGACAACACTTATTTGTTTGTAAGTGTTCACTTAGATTGTCTATATGTTCATCTAATTTGTTGTATATGTTCACTTTGTATTTAGCGATGGATGGGATGGTATATTTGCCGATGGCACTTATAATTCCTGTATTTAGGTCTTTGAGCCTTAATAATCAATTCAATAATAAAATTTATTTCTTTTCCCTAATTGTTATCAGGTTAAATGGACAATTTATGTTATGTTATATATGTCTATTAACTTGTCTGATTTCTAGTGCTCAAATTATTAATTGTAGAAGATGTGCTGGCTAGCTTTTTGTAAAGACATGATCTAACTAATGATTATCAAGAAACGAAAAGAGGCAGGGTCCAATGCGTCGAGATTACTTGATGTGAAGTTAACTAATTTTTATTTTGCGTTTTCTTTAGTTTATTTTTGGATCGACATTCGATAGATAGATATGATATCAGTGTGTTTAATTTTTACGCTAGTGGGCTTTAAAGGAAAGAAAATTGGTGGGCTGAAAGTTGTATGTTCGGCTTGATGTTGCTTGTGAGTTGTGACTCCTCCAATATATTATGTCGGTGGTAGAATCATATTCATATTCCAAAGAAAGAAAAGGAAAGGAATCTGATAGATTTGGGAGAGCGACGCATGTTAGCAGTCTGTTGAGATGATGATGATGAACTATCGATAGAAGCCAGTACATTAATTAGTGGCTGAAAATTGACACTAATGAGTAATGAGTTAATGACCCACGAATTCATGCATGGAACACAACCAAGATGATCTCGTTAATGAGACACCACACGAACACCAACTCTATATAATATAATTTCAGCCAATGAATGCAATTCTATAATAACACCTAGGGCAGTTAATTTCGCTCCGTTTCGCATATTTTCGTTCTGTTATGTCCAAATGGAACAGCTAACAGAAAGGAATATGTGTTTCGTTTCTGAGAACGGAACGGAAACGAAACAGATAGTGGTACACGTTACTGTTTCGTTTTACCAAAAACGGGTTGAAATCAATACAAAATGAGCTGAAATCAATGGAATATCGACAACGGAACATAAACGGAATGGAAAAATCATTTTGTTTAACGAAACGGAATGGAAACAGTAGAGAGTTTGTGTTTTGTTGCCGAAACGGAATGAAAACAACAGGTCCCTCAAAAAAAAAATTATACCCTCAAAGAAAACAGCATACCGTATTTCCGCTGTTGTTTCACACGTTTGACAGCCCTAATAGCACCCAACAGGATAAATTTAGGGAAATATACAGAAGTTGGATGTAATACTATATATAGCGACAAGTGGATTTTGTTTATACACTTTGCTGTTCTCTGTTATTTCCTTGTAACACTTGAGAGAACCTTTCTAAATTTTCATTCCATGTGTTCCTTTATTAATTCATTTCAATTTCAATTTGCAGTTGGATGAATATCGGGGATGATCCTTATCACCCCCGAATATTATATTACCTCTATAATAATTCTTAGCAATGATGTAATTGCTAATGTTACTATTTAAGTAAAATCTTGGCCGGCAGTTTTGTTAATTATCTTTTTACACTTTTGGAACAAAAATTTCCATCCATGTATCAGCATTTGCAATTAACTAGTCCCTTTTTTTTTTTTTTTTTTTTTTTTTTTTAGAGGGGAGGGGGTATCAAGTCCACTTTCTTTATTGATTTTATTACTACTCTTAATTTGGATTAATACACAATCTCGAATTCTCGATTGCTTGGATGTATTTACATCATTATATGCATATATATATGGACTTACCTGTACACTGCTGAACTATTGTTTTCTATTGTTTAGTGCTATTAAAATAGCACAACTATTGCTTGATATGGAAGAAAATGAATAAATAGAGTGGAGAAAGGAGAGAAACTGACGGCAAGATAGAGGAGGGTGGAGCAGAGGACAGTGGAGAAACGGCCGAGGTAGGCATCAGCAAGGAAGCCGCCGAGGAGAGGCATGAGCGTGGTGACGCCCTGCCAGCAGTTGGCGGTGCGGGCGGCGGTCTTCAGGTCCTGGTGCAGCACCCGCATCAGGTATATGATGAGGTTGGTCGCCAGCCCAAAGTAGCTCAACCTCTCGCTGAACTCGATTGCTGCCGGGCATTTCAATTTCCATTTTCCATTTTCAAATTCATTAATGAGTACAGTATGTATATAATTATATATATATGATCAACTGCGCGGAGCTATTATATATGCAACATTTAATTACCTATAATGAAGCGTGCAGCTTTCCAGGCTCCAGTTGAGCATCTGCGAGGAATATTTCCCCGGTAATCCACCGACGAGTCGTACACCCAATTCTGCTTCTCCTCCCCCTCGTCTGCTTTTATTTTTAATTTTAGTGTGCTTGGCGACAGTACTTCATGTTGTCTCGTTTCCTCAGATCCCATAGCTGTGACCGAGTCGCCAACTAATTGGACTGAGATGGTGGCAACTGGCAACTGGCAACTAGTTAATTATCGCATATATGCACAGTAATTAATTAATTAAGGTTATGCAGATAAAAAAAAACTATAAGTGCAAATGGAGCTCTTTGGTGAAATAAAAGTGAAAGAGGAATTAGGAATCGATGGAGTGCGGTAGCAGAATCAGGTGCTTTAATTTAATCTTTTTAATCTTTGTTGTTGTGCGAATTAAGGAGTCTCGCCACCTTGCCATATTTATACTCCCATTTCTCAGCACGAATGAATACATATCAGTGTTGAATTATTCTCTCCAAAATGTCATTTCATTTTCATCATATATGTTATGATATCTTTCATGGGCCCACCTACTTAATTAAGTTAATAAATTTAGGAGGTCAAAACTTAGTGTACATCTAGCTAGCTAAGTGTACTAAATGATGAGTTTGTAAGTGATTCTGTAATAATTTTCTCTATATGTTTTGTTCGTTCATGGAAAATCGAACTTGTAGCTATATGGACAGCTGCTTGACTGTCACAAATAAACTTCATTGGTTAGTATGATAAATTCCAAAAGATTTGAGAATTGATTTTAGCCATGTTAATTCACAAAATGTGGTAACCATCGACCTGTACTCCGCCTATGCCGATGATCGAGATACGGTGTGCTCTGCTTGTT
Organism: Rhynchospora pubera; assembly: GCA_028095005.1. Classification (NCBI taxonomy): domain Eukaryota; kingdom Viridiplantae; phylum Streptophyta; class Magnoliopsida; order Poales; family Cyperaceae; genus Rhynchospora; species Rhynchospora pubera. The sequence goes on from CM051459.1 coordinate 375,272,061, forward strand.
AGTCTTCCATGATATAGGTGAATCACCAAGCATCACAAAATATCCAGTCAACGACCTCCTAGTCAATGGACAACTTGTCTAGTTTGAGTTACATTACTCAAATAAAAGCAAATTATTGTTAGCACTGAGCACAATAACCTGGCTGAAACAAATTATTGTTAGTCAACGACCTCCCATGTTCAGAAATGGATGAAACAAAGGAAATTTATCCTCACAAAATACCACATCTCGAAAAATAATGAAATCTTTTGTTTTTGAATCATACACTCGTCATCTTTTTTTCCCAAATGGATATCCAACAAATACACACTTTCTACTCCTAGTTTCAAATTTATCTGAAGTGTGTCATTTGATATAACACAAACATCCAAAGATACACATAGAACTATAACTTGGTAGTTTGCCAAACAACACTTCATAAGGAGTTCTATTCTCCAACAATGGAGTAGGTGTTCTATTGATAAGATGGAAAACATTGAGAAAACATCCTTTTCAAAATTCAAGTGGTAACTCAGATTAAAAATGTAAGGCTCCTGCCACATTTAGGATGTACCAGTGTTTTCTTTCCACTCTTATATTCTGTTGAGAAGTGTATGCACATGAGGTTTGATGTAATATTCCACATTTTATATAAAACTAGTTTACTTGATGAGATTTGAATTCTAACCTCATTATCACATCTAACACATTTAACAATTTTTTCAAATTGTGTTTGAACCATTTTACAAAAAGACTTCGACAAATGATATGTCTTACTCTTTTCAACCATCAAATAAAGCCAAACAGCTTGGGTGAAATCATCCACAAACGTCAAAAATAATGTGCACCACAATGTGAACTAACACGATATAGACGCTAAATATCATAATGTATAAAGTCAAAAGATTAAAGTTACTTTATTGAAACTAATAGAAAATATTTCTCTAATTTATTTTGCTAGCATACAATTAAGCTTTCACAAACTTCTTTAAAAACACTACCATTATTAATACTAGCAAAAAATAAAGTAACTTATATGGAAGAATGACTCATTCTTCAATACCACAATTCATAGGACTTCTTTCCATGCACATAAAAGACCTTTGTTGATGTAACTTCATGATAGTAGTAGACACCATTTCTTTGCTCACCTACACCAATCGGCATTCTCGTATTGCAGTCCTGTATAACATAAAGTTCATTAATAAATTTGTAAACATAACAAAACAACCACTAGTTTTAATCAATTGGTTTATAGAAATGAGGTTGCAATTCAAACTAGGCACATATAAAACTTTCTCAAGCACAAGTCCTTCATTGAGCACCTTCACGTTGAGCCACAATTTGCTCTCCATTTGAAAGTTCAACTATTGTTGGAATCACATCACAAATATGTTTAAGACATGTCAAATTACCCATCATATGGTGAGACGTGCTGTTGTCAAGTATTCAATCTAATTTAGTTTTTTTTACCATTCAACTTCTCATTGAATGCACTTGCACCACATTAAGATGCACCTCCATTTGTATTGATGATAGGAATTGTTGGAATTGTGAATTTGTGAGACCAGGAATTGAGATATGTTGTTCCTACTAGGATGCACGCTAGACAACATATGCATATCCACAGCTCGTGGATGGGAGGAAGAGCGGAGATGACCCATCGATAATTTTATTGTTCGGTTGTTCACCCTCATCCTTAGTGTTATCGTCGTTACCTGTCATGGTCAACTAATTAGGTTTTGAAACCTAACTTTGATACCATAACAAATTATGAAAGATGAATTTTACTGAAAAAAAAATTTATATCCCTTTAATTACACTAGCTACTGCACTTTTATATAACTAAAGAAATCTACTATAATCTACAAAATATCTTTTATAATAATTGATATCTTCACTAAACATGAAAGTTATAAAGTTATTATTTCCATACAAGTTTATTTAATAACTTTTACGTTGGTCATATACAAAAGGAATTAGCTCAATGAGATGTATTATTTATGTCTTTGAAAAAATTCTACTACTATTTAGTTTCTCCAATTAGCACCCAAATGATCCATGTTTCCAAGTTAAGTAAAAAAAAAAGAAAATTAGCCATATACCCTTGCAATCTTGTCTAATTGAAAATTTGTCTCCTCTAATCTTTAAAATTAGAAATATCCCCTTCTAATCACAGCTAGGATAGAAATTTGTCCTTTGATTATTCTTAATAATATCTTAAATCTGAAAGTTCAATTTTGAGAACTATGGACGAAAATACCCAAGATTATTTGACGTTTAATCTTCCCACGATTTCCATCCTCATTCTTTCATCTAATATTAGGGAAAAAGAAAATTCCCTCTGAGTGTTCGCATAGAACCTCTTCAAACATGCTTTATATTCGCTAAAGCAAACCTCACCTACTTCTGCGTATTCAATCACTAGAGAAGGGCTTTGTGTGCAAAGATTTGAGCAAATTCTCAAAAACAAAAAAAAAATTCGATTGAACTGAAAAAGGAGAACAATAGTGCATTATGGGAAACATATGACAAGAATACAATAATTTTGTGCATAATTATGAACTTTTGCGAAATTGAGTTTTATATTACATTATTTTTCCAATTATGTTTTCAGGTTATTTGCAAAAACAATTTTCCATTGCAAGTGCACTGACAATTTCGGATGGTTTGAAGGACATATATAAACCCATTGTTTTTTTTTTAAAAAAAGAAAGACATATATTAACCCATTGTTAATTAGCATGATTGGCAGTTTGTCACAGATAGAGATTGTATATAGAGACGCAAGGTCAAAATGCATATACCAACGTTTAATTTCTTTGAAAAAGTTAGCAAGCTAGAGAAAATTTTTCATGGTTGAACAATCAACATGAATCTTTTTTTTTTCTCTACATTAATTTCGCATTAATATACTTGAACTGAACTTATACTAATTCATCAAAATTAGTTACTCTTTGCTGAACCAAAGGCATGCTAGTAAATTTGTATAATCCCATGATTTTAGAGGAGGAGACATTTTCGGACTTTAAACATTTGCGCAAGCCCTTAACTTTGTGATACAGGAGTACATGACGAGGAGAATATCGCATCTTATTCTGATTATACAAGAAAGAAATCAGATAAGAAATCGTGGGAAGATTAATTGATAAATAATTCTAAAATTTTATTTTTCTATAGTATGTAGCTGTGATTAGGAGGGGATATTTCTAATTTTAAAGATTAAAAGGGATAATTTCAATTAGACTAGATTGCAAGGGTATATGGCTGATTTCCCCAAAAAGAAAATAAGAAAATAAAAGTTGTCCATACATCAGGTGCATGGGCGTGTTTGCTAGTAAAAAGAAACGTATGGCAAAGATATTTCGCAATCGATCCTTCTCATCACATCATCATTCTAATAAGAAAAAAAGAATCCCAAATTATTATTTTTTTCATTGTTGGATTAAGAAGTGAATATGTTATTACAGACCGTGACAAAGAAAATGTTATGGACCGAACATGTTGGTTGCAGACTGTTACTGCAGGATTCACATCCAATGGAGGCTCCTTTTGGTGAGGGAAGCTTTCCAAACTAATATATTCATTCATTGTTTCTTGACAGAATTAGTTTGAAGTATAACAGAAACGCTTCCACTTCACTTGTACTAGCATGTGTCGTCCAAATTGAAAGTCCAATTAGCTAGAGAGCTCTTCTAGTGAATAAACGGTTTTAGTAGTGAAAAATTATCAAGTAAGCTTGGACAGTAGATAGTGTAACCTCAATTCACAAAATTGAGATCCACTTGTGATAATGAAGATCCGAGAGAATCAAGACTTGGTGGTGCAAGGAAGCATGGAGATAAAATCATGATGCATGCATTTGGTATGATCGTGACTCGTATTTATTGATATTTTTTGGAATTTTGTTAAAATAAAATATGTTTTTGACGGAATTGGAGGTAAACTAATCCGATCTTTTAGAAAAATGTATATTCAACATGAGTTTTCTCAATTTCGTTGAGTCATATATAGAATAGGTGATCTTATACTCGTCTGGCTCTCGGATGTAAACAAAGCGGTGCTTGTTTTTTTTAAACCTTAGAATTTAGGATTCTTTAATTAATAGTCAAAATTGGACTATTGGATTGCTGAGAAGATGAGCTTTCTTTTGGCAAAATTAGCCCCATAACCCTCAAATCTTTCTTATTTAGATATTTATCCCTCAAATTTTTAAAATTGATCCCATACTCTTCTATTTTTAATGAAATTAGATATATATCCTCGTTAGCTATTTTAATTAATTTTTGAATATAAAGTACTGTTTTTAAAATTTTATGACGAAATTATCCTGCCCAAACTCTTCTCCTCTAAACAGTTCGAAGAAACTTTTTATCTTCTCGCTTATTTTCTCATAAAAAGTATCTTTCTTATTCCATCATAAATCTTACCTAATAATGTTTCTGAAAATATCTTTTCAATTTCACTTTCATCCTCTTGTCCTCATGTCTGTAGAGTAGTCATGGATGCAGGAGAATCAAATGATGAGTACATTTCAGAACTTATCATTCAACAATCCGTTTCTCAAAATGAAATTTCATTAATTAGTGAAGAACCAAAACAAAACGGAAGTTGAAGGCAATAAGAAAGGGTCAAGAAAAAGCTCAAGATGATACGAGATAAAATTTTGCATTGATTTTCATTTCACCGTGTGATTTTATTAGATTGACAAATTGCTTTTATTAAGGTAAATTTCTTTTCATTTAAGTACCGCACCAGTCAATAATAGAGAGAGCGATAACCGATTATGGTACCAGTTAGGCACTGGTCACCTAGCATGTTTCTTTTACTTTCATGATTCTTTTAATCGATATGTATTGTGGTATGTGGTTTTATTATTCATTAATGAAATTGTTGGTTTTCGCAGCCTTAAAAAATGAAGTTTTTGGAAAATAATAGTAAATGAAAGAAGTTAAGTGCATACTTGGTAATTACTCTTTGCAACGGTCAAATGCAAACATGTGTTTCTGCTATCATCCTTTGCAATGATGTCAATATCACGAGTGATTAATAAGTAGGAGACAGAATTTGGACAGTTTGCCATTATGGCCAAATGGAGGAGAGTTTCCTTTCTAGTTGTGACCCATATCCAAAGTCTCCTTACACCTTTCAACAAATATTTTGAGAACTTCATATTTTGCATTGATTGCCGCCATGTGAACATGCATATACTCATATTTACTCAAATTATGTATTGGCGCTACAAAACAATGTTAAAAAATAACAGTACTTTTAAAATATCAGTACCTCTTAGGGCTGTCAAGGGACATGAGTTTGAGCAGGAGTGGTTTCGTCATAAAATATAAAAATTAGTTTTTTATATTCAGAAATTAATTTAAATAGCTAAGGAGGATATATGTCTAATTTTATTAAAAATAGAAGGGTATGAGATCAAGTTTAAAAATTTGAGGGGTAAATATCTAAATAAGAAAGATTCGAAGAGCATGAGGCCGATTTTGCCTTTCTTTTAATTCTTATCCTTTCGCTTCCCTCTAATATAATATATTAGTGGAGCACATGCTTAATTACGATTGTAAATGTGGTGGTGCTCCTTTAGATTCTTTTTATTTGATTTCTTTTCTCTTATTAAAAAAATTAGTAATAAAATTTAGTATGCTAGCTAGTCCTAAAAAAAAGAAAGATAAGAAAAGAAATGCGCAGCGAGATCAACTCTAATAATGGCGTAGACATTGGATTTCAACCAATTGATTGGATTGGATAGTGCACCGATATATTCCAATTCAGTTTGTTTATTGCATATGTACATTATTGAAAACGTGGGCGACTGTTTTTATCTTTTCGGTGGTACCAACTACCAAGTGCGGGCATGCAGTAGTTGTAAAGCAATAAAACATATATGGAAAAATGAGATGATGATCTTGAATTCAGGAATAAGGTCTTGAATAAGTTCTTATTCGGAATAAGGTTTATTCCGGACGCGTTTGGTTTCATCCTGAAAAATAAGACTTATTCAACAATGATACTAAACACACCCATAAGAGATAGCAGAGATTTGTGGTGGTGGATTGATTTGATTGGTGTACGGGTAAGACTAATAATTTAATTTAATTTCTATTTATGTACGTTAATTATGGCATTTTGGTGGCCATGAGTTTGAACTTTGTGGACATTGGGTAATGGCAGCCGAACAAAGTCAAGCGGGGGCATGAGTGGGGAGAGATTCCCTTGCTACCCACTCACTCCCTTCCTCACTGGCTACACCAAGGACTAATCTAATCTAATCTCATTTCACACTAATCCACCTAGTTCCTCTACCTGAGACTTCAATTCTATCGTGTACCAATAAATATATAAATATATCTATCTAGAGTTCAAGTTCTAAATTTCGGCGAAATAACAGAAATAGCGGTATTTTGTATCAAACCACATGAACGTTACAATCTTAATTGAGAAAATGACGTAACGCGTTATTTCAGTTATTTCGGCGAAATAATAAGCTGTTATTGCTACTATTGTTAAATTGGTACAAGCTGCAACTGCTACTCAATATTAATTGGTACACTGCAGTATATTGAATTTGGTATGGCCGTATGCTATTTGTATGGAATATTGGAGATGTATAAACATATAAATTGATAGTTATAGAATTGATGTGTGTCAAACTTTGAAAAAACACTACACCGTTATATCGCCGTTATAACATCGAAATAACACCGAAATAACATGGGGACCTGGACCGTCATACCGAAAAAACTGAAATTTAAAAGCTTGAGTCTAGAGCTATGGAGCAGTATTCTGTGCGCGCAAATCTTCGATTTAAACCATCTAATTTAATCTTGACATATTTACAAACCGTACGAATCTCGACAAGTCTGATATTAATTACGAGACACTCATCATTGATCAGACAGTTCGAATAAAAAAGTCCATGTGAATTTCTAGAGCTATATATATGGTCCCATGAAGTTAGTAGTCATTTTGGGTCAAGTATTACGATGAAAGAAAGGAAGTCCGCACAACATAAATAAGTGGATCGCCGCAATGACATGCATGGTGTCGTGTGCATTTTCATTTTATTGCATTGCAAAATGAAAATTACTGTTAACCATTCAGTAATTCATCCACACCATCTAAGCATCTATATAGCGCGTCTCTCCTCTTTTGTAGCGTGCGCGTCTTGTTAGAGTTATGTCCTAGAAGTCAATAATTTAATGACTTAATTATTAGTTTATGTTTTGGATGAGATTTTATCATCTGTTCCTAGGTTTATTATTGACAGATCATTCAGGTTGAGGATCTGAATTGTAGATCTATGTTGATCATTCTTTAGAATGACAATAATAAATCTAAACGGTCCATAATCTTGATAATTAACAAGGAACATTAATTATCATAAAAGATTAGTATGCAAGTTAAGTGATGATTAAGTTCTACTAATCATAGGTAAAGAGTTACCAACTTAGTTGCATATGTGTATGTTATGGAACATAGCACAGGACTTGACCCATCGAAATAAACATATGGATTGTGTTATGTGTCATTGTTTATTTCGTTGTGATTTTGGTTCTAAGTTTGAGATGTTTATCTTTTCCACATGAGGATAGGTTCAATAAATACTGTCTACCGCTGATTCCCGATAAGGGCTGCTATACGGACTTTATTTATGTTCTCTTGAATTGTGCGGGGAAAAGTTAATCATCAAGAAAACCGTATGTCCCTCATTAATTCACTTAGTGAGTGACGATATCTGTTTGGGCCCCTTGATGGAGATAGATTGTTTGCATGCAACTTTATACAATTATCTCTAGATCAAGAAACGTATAATCTGCAAGAATGACACATTCCTATCTTGGATTATACGATGATATCGTGCGACATAAGAATCAAAATAGAGAAACATATTTATTCTCTTATGCAGGATTGAAATATTGTAGCAGTACACTATTTATGCGAATTGGGAGTCATAACGTGTTGCTAGATACCGCTTATGATTATTGGAATTAAATAACGATTTAATTCCATGGCCAACATAGCATAAATCCTCAAAGGGCCACACAAATAGGACATTAATCACACAGTGCATTATTTATTTATTCACAGCAGTAGGTTCTGTGGAAATATGATAAGATTGATTAATTAATTATATACCGTTGCGAACCGTTATAATTAATTAAGTCAATGGATCATATAGAAATAAATTAATGCATTAACTAATCCTAAAATAATTATTAATGAGTTAATAATTAATTTAGTTCAACACTTATCAATATAAATGGTTATATTGATTAATTGGGCCGTTATTTAAATAGCAAATATATAGCCCAATTAAAGAGCAAAGTTGAGGGACCTTAATTATATGAATTAATGGTCCAAATGAAGGGGTTTAATGGCCCATAAAGGCCCATTACGTGGCAGCCATTTATGGTGGTAGGTTGGATGGCATAGTTGTAATTATGCAAGAGGTCAATTAGGTTTTGTGCTCTATATAAGGACCACTTATGAGAGCCTCCACCTAGACTTTTCTCTCTCCTCTCTTCCTCCCATTCTAGGCCGCCACCTTCCTCTTCTCTCCCTCTCTTTTGCTCATGTGTTGAGCTATTTTCTCTCCACTAAATCAAGGTTGTTGATTGATGCAAGAGAGAAAACCATAGGGATTAGGCTTGTTCTTTGGGTATGCTAGCACGTACCTTGTAGAACGTGATTAATCCTCCTTGGTGGACTCGAGGGCGGTTACGAGACGTGGTGGAGACGGTGGAGAAGGCACGCCATCGATTCCCATGCCTTGGTCGAGCCCCGCGAATACGATTTCGCGGGAGGTATCGATTTCCCCTTTTTTTCTCGTGTGTTTGAATAGCTTGTGTACTAGATCTTGTGTGTGCTATGTTTGCTTGGTTAATTAATTGGTAATTAGCATAAAAATGAAAATTAGCACACTTTCTAACACGTCTCTCATCTCTCCTTCACCGCATCCCTTCCCTCTGTCCTCTTCTCTCATCTCCTCTCCCTCTCCCTTCCTAGCTCTCTCTTCCTCTTTCCTCCCTTCAGTGCTCATTTCATTTGTAACCCTAGAGAATAAGTTCCTTAAAATTACATCTCATGCCACTCCTACCTACCTCCTATGACCGGCCTCCTTCATGGACTTTATGGGCCACATAACACTCTCACTTGAGTCCCTAATTCTATTAATTAAAATCTCTCAAGTTTTCTCTTCAATTAGACTATTCATTTGCTATTAATCAACGATGCAATTAATTAATATAATATTTTTGGATTAGTTAATGCATTAATTTATTTCTATAGGATCCCTTTGACTTAATTAATTATAACGGTTCACAACGGTATATAATTAATTAATCAACTTATTATATTTCCACATTACTTATTGTCGTGAATAAATAAATAATGCATTGTGTAATTAAAGTCCTATTTGTGTGACCCTCTGAGGATTTAAGCTATGTTGGACATGGAAAATAAATCACTATTTATTTCCAATAGTCATAAGCGGTATCTAACAACACATTATGATTCTCAATTCACATAAATATTGTACTGCTATAGTATTTCAATATTGCATAAGAGAATAAAAGTATTTTTTCTATTTTGATTCTTATGTCACAAGATATTTTTATATAATCTAAAATTGGAATGTGTCATTCTTGCATATTATACATTTCTTGATCTAGAGATAATTTTATAAAGTTGCTAGCAAATAATCTATCTCCATCAAGGGGCCCAAACAGATATCATCACTCGGTAAGTAAATTAATGAGGGACATATGATTTTCTTAATGAACAACTTTTCTCCGCACAATTCAAGAGAACATAAATAAAGTCCGTATAGCAGCCGTTATCATGAATCAACGGTAGATGATATTTATAGAATATGTCCTCATATGGAAAAGTTGAACCATCTCAAACTTAGAACCAAAATCAAAATGAAATAAATAATGACACATAACAAAATCCATATATTTTTTCATTGGGTCATGTATTGTACTATGTTCTATAACATACACATATGCAATTAAATTGCATACTAATATTATAATATAAATAATATTTCTTGATAATTATCAAGATTATGGACAGTTTAGATTTATTATTGTTATTCTAATGAATGATCTACAGCGATCCACAATTCAAATCCTCAACTTGAATAATCTGTCAATAATAAATCCTAGGAACAAATGATTAAATATCATCAATAATATAAACTAATATTTAAGTCATTAAATTATTGACTCTAGGACATAACTCCAACATTAGTTGTACTAAGAGAGTATCTAATAGATGTAATTGTTCATTTAATTATAACTAGAGAGCATTAATATCTACTAATTAAGTTAGCAACACTAAAGAAGTTTCCAATAGATGTATCTGTTCACTTTGTTTATTTTATCTGACACTAAAAATGCACAGAGAGAGAGGAGAGGGCGCACCATGAGAAGGGAAGCAGAGCTCGTTGAGCTGGATTTTATATTTTTTTAAAAATCGCTATTATTGGAGGGTCCAAAATTAATTAAATTAAGGATTTTCTAAAAATATTAAAAAATAGTAAAAAAATTCAAAAAAAAAGCTTAAAAATTAGTTTCCAATAAAATTTCAATATGAATAAGGTAATGAACGATTTGGATCGATTGCTTAAAGCATAAAATTTAAGAACGAATGTGTAGTATGTATAGTATTTTCGCAATTCTTTGTTTATATATATAGTCGAGCTATTAAAATCCAGCTCAACGTGCTCGTCAATACATTTGGGTCCCTATATATATAAGTATGAATTTATGATTTCAAAAGAATCAATCCACACGCTGGACAATCATGACATATGGTTGCATTAATTTGACTTTTCGCAGTTGTAAATTACGGTTAGCTTGATGTTTATTTTAATATAATATGGCAAATTAGTAAATTCCACCCTAGATACGCATCGACTCTCCATGATCTTCTTCTTTCTTGTTGGAGCATGACTTCAAATGTCACGGCTGCTCCAACTCATCGTTACTTTTTCTCTTAATAAAAGAGGTTAAATTCCATGCATAAATTAAGACGCCGTTTACTTTTGAAAGCATTTACTCTTGACCGGCGTTATCAGCTCTGTAATTTAATAGTTATTATACAAACTTCTGCTTCAAATATTATATTATATTATATATATAATGCAGTATACTTCTACATCCAAGTGAGTACCATTCAGCCTAGCTCCTACAATTGTTTACCCTAAAAAGAAAAATCCATGATAGACATGACGATCACAATTCATGTCGATTTTAAATTATAATTAACAAACAAGGAAATATGAATTAAAGTAGCGTTTACTTTTGACTCAGCGCTAACCTGCCCTTTAATTCAAACTTCCTCCGGGGAGGAGGAGGAGGAGGAGAAGGAGCAAATTGAATTCCAAATCGGAAAGAAAAATATGAAAAATCAGCGGCGGAGGCGGCAGGTATTGCTGTTCCCGTTTCCGTTGCAAGGCCATATCAACCCCATGCTTGCACTTGCTTCGATGCTTCACTCGCGCGGCTCCCCCATCACCATCTTCCACACGCACTACAACTCCGGGGCCATTGACCGCAGCAGCAAGCACCCGTCCTACCGTTTTATCGAGATCCCCGACCAAGTTTCCAACTTCAGATCGTCTTCGCAGGATAATGTGCTCTCCCTTATTCGTTTGCTCAACGACAACTGCACGGAACCGTTCCATAGGCACTTGGCTCAGGTCCTGTCTGACACCGACGACGACACACCATGTTTGGTTCTGGACATGCATTGGTATAAGATGAATCCCGTGGCAAAGGTCCTCGGAGTGCCGACTCTAGTGCTAAGAACCGGCAGCGCCGCTAGTCTCAACGGCTTCATCGCACTTCCTGCCTTGTACAGAAAGGGCATTTTACCATCACGGGCTCAAGTAGCAGGTCAGTTCATGTGCAGCCTTTCCTTTTGATTATATTTAATACAGATGAGACAGCTTAATTATTGGATTGGAGTCGGAGAGTTATAATCGTCAACTTTTTTTGTTTATTCAGTCAAGAGAATTACGGTGGTCCAACACATAATTTTTTTTCTCAAATAATAAAAATAAAAATAATACCGTATCATTTTTTTGTAACCGCTAACAGCTGATTTTTTATAACGTATTTTTTTAATGTACTCTCAATTGTCAACGACCGTTGACTTTTTTCTTAAAAAACAATGTCCCTTTGGTGCTGCCCTCGTAGTAAGTACCAAATTGATGATATTCCAAAACATTTAACAAGTCATTTTTTTTTTCCAAAAACAACTTGTAAGTTGACTTCAAAAGTAAATACATTAGCCATTTAACAAGTCATTTTTCTTCCGGAAACAACTTTTAAGTTGTATATTATAGTGTAACTAATTTTCCATTCAGCTATTATATATACATTGTAAATTTCTAATGCTCGCTTCATTACATCACATACAGATAATCAATATACTGTTGACTTTATTTTTGTTGAGGATTTTATGGTAACTCTATGGAGCTATGGAATTATCGGAGAAAATATATATTTTTTTATAAATTTATTTGTACTAGATCTGTGCGTCAAGCTTCGCTCGATAATAATAATATACATTGTAAACAATATATGGGACATTATGGCATTAATTTTTATTTTAAGTATATAGATAATTTTGAATCAATAGTTTTAATATAAAAGAACTTATTTTAAAAGTATATTTGCTATAGGAAGATAAATTTGATAAATTAATTTGTTCAAGAATGAAAAGTAATAACAATTTAAATATTTCCGTATTAATCATTGAATGTATATACCTTCACGAATAAAACTCATAAATCATCTCCCAATGACATCTACATTAATTACAAATGTACAAAATCTAACTGGATCCGATACAGCTGCACAAATGACCCGGTACTACCATGTTTGATTAGAAACCATGCCTTAGCATCCTATATGATGTCTTCTACCAGTTGTTCTTCTTCTGCCTTAGCAACATACTCGGTGTAGCCGTTTTCTACGATATCCCACAATTCTTTAGACTATAACAATGTTAACATATTTATCCTTCAAATATCATAGTTCTCTCCGATGAATATGGAAAACTATTGACTGCGTCATGCTTGTGCTGACACTTGAAGTCATTGACTAAGATGCTCCTGTGATCTTCAATGATACGTCATTACTCTGTCTACACCCACATCCGAACGTTTGGCTCTAATACTAGCTGTTGAGGATTTTCTTATATCTCTTTGGAGCTATGGGGTCGTTTGGATGGGTTGTGAATTGGGAGAATAGTCTATTCCTAGGCATAAATTTATTGGAAAGTGTGTAACTTTGTGAAGAGTTTGGATTGTTTATAATAAATTTATGGTTAGAAATTGAAAATTCTCCCAATTCTCAACCCATCCAAACGACCCCTATGAAATTAACTGGAAATTTTTTTTTATAAACTTACTTTTATTACTAACTTGAAGGAGTACAAGTAACACTCTATATCTTAATGAGTCATCTCCTATTTATGGCTCCGTTTGGATAGATGTGGGAAGAAGAGAAGAAGGGAAGAAGTGAGAAGTATTGGAAAGTGTGTAACTTTGTGAAGAGTTTGAATTGTTTATAATTTTTTTTTGCCTTCTTCCTTCTTCCTTCTTCCTTCTTCCTTCTTCCTTCTTCCAACCCCATCCAAACAAGGCCTATAGGAATATAAAGTTGGTTATACAAAATTCTAAACTCTGCACTTATTTTCAACATTATCCATAATAAAGTCGGTTAAAGAGGAATGAAGCTATTTCTAGAATGGACTTGATTAGATGGTCATTAATCTTCATTTTTCTGGATTCTTCCATCATTTGGTGAAGCTATTGTAGGCTTAAAAAATGGAGTTTGGATATTGATCCATTTTTCTTATAATTTTTGAAATCTTTAGTTTGATAAGTCATGTGATGAATCTTCAACAATTTGAACTAGTATGGGTGCATTTGGTAAAAGTGGAATTAGTCTAATCCTAGACTAACATCCTGACCGGAATGAAGAGGGAGAGCGAAGGAATTGGATTTGAGCAAAGTCAAAAAGAGAGGAGTTGATTTCGGAACTCCTTTCAAAACTTACCAGTTGATTGGAACAAAGGGCGTCGACAACAGTGTAGTTGATCTAAAACCCTTCCTCAAGCTAATCCGACGAAGAATAACAAAATCCCACCGAATTTCGTAGTTTTTGAAAGAATTTGCAAATAGGATTTGACCCCTAAAAAGTCCTGTCAAATCCAACCCTTTTCTGCGTCGTTCTCACTTCCGATCAAGGAACTTGATGAAATCGAAAATCTGAATCTAAGTCCCACGAAGAAAAGAGTTTCCGATCAGGGTGCAATACACTAACTCACCTATAGTTCAAATCACCAAATGCATTGAGGTTAGACAAAATTAGTGCTAACTTTTCACTGACCTACTAATTCATTATTTTGATGAGTTAGTGACTTTGAGGTTAGTGCTCTCAAGAATTAGTATTCTTATAATAATATTATAATAGTTGTTATGAAGTATTACTATTATTATTATTGATTAATAATAATATTATTATCATCATCATCATTAATTATTACTTTATTATTATAACTATATAAAATTATTTATCGATATAATGATTATTATGATTATTATAATAATTATAATTAAGTGTTATGATTAAAATGTAAAATTGTTATCATCATTAGTATTTGTATTATCATAATTATTAATTAGTATATAAAATGTAATAATAACAGTTATTATCCCGACACTTGGCAGTACGTACGTAGAGCATGTTATTAGTTGTTTCTTAAAATTAATCTATTCTTCGATCGGCTCCTTTTTGTTTTGTTTTTGGTCTGGTCGAACATGGAATATATTAACTACTTAATTTTCTTTTCTGAAAGAAATGTATTAACTAGTTGGTCTGCGGAATAATTAAGTTAAATTGATGTACAAATACGATTTCATGCTATTGGCGCAGAATGGGAAATGGAGGCGGCAGTAGAGGAGCTTCCTCCGCTAAAAGTAAAAGACATGATCGCCGTCGGCAACGACAGAGAGGAGCTGCTGAGTTTCGTGGCACTTGATGCCGAGAATGCGAGAACTTCAGCTGGGATCATAATCAACACGTCGGACGCCCTAGAAAGCGCTGAGCTGGAGAAGCTGCGGAGCGACCTCTCTCTTCCCGTATTTGCAGTGGGCCCGCTACACAAGTTTGCCACTCGCCCGGAAGCCACAAACAGCAGCTCGTTATGGCCGGTGCAAGGTCGGCAAGATGAGGATCGGATGTGCATGGAGTGGCTGGACAGTCAAGACCCGAGATCAGTGCTCTATGTCAGCTTTGGAAGCCTGGCCTCCGTGGACCGTAGCGATTTCACAGAGATGGCATGGGGGCTGGCAAACTCTGGCCGGCCTTTTCTGTGGGTGATCCGACCGGGATCGGTCAAAGGGCTGCTTCTTGACTCTGCACTGCCCGATGGATTATTCGGGAATGGCACTGCAATTAGGAGCGGCATCGCAAAGATAGTGGAGTGGGCCCCACAAAGGGATGTACTGAAGCACCGCGCGGTGGGGGGATTTTGGACGCACTGCGGGTGGAACTCGACACTTGAGGCCCTGACGGAGGGTGTGCCGGTGATATGCACGCCGTTCTTCTCGGACCAGATGGGGAACACGAGGTATATGGCAGACGTGTGGAAGGTGGGGGTGGAGCTGCGGGTGCCGCTGGAGAGAGGGAGGGTGGAAGGAGCGATCCGGAGGATGCTGACGACGGGAGACGGGGAGGCGATGAGAGCAAGAGCCCAGGAGCTGCAGCGCGTGCTGGCCAATGCCAATGAAGAAGGCGGCTCCTCCTGCCAGGCCGCTGATGATTTACTTTCCTTTTTGTCATCTCTTTGAAGTTTGAGTAACTCTGTTTCTCACTCTCAGTCTCACTCTCTCTCACTGTACCGCTGTTTGGATGGGTAAGAAATAAACAAAAATAGTAAATTTCAAGCGAAAATTTATTTCTAACCATTCAATTTTTTCATAAAATTATACACTTTCCAATATTTTGTGTTTAGAAATAAACTATTCATCTTATTCCTAATGGATCCAAACGGCCCCTATACATAATACATTGTCCAGATATCCCGTTGCAGATGATATAGTATCTGATCACCAACTTAAAAACTTAAAATGAAATCAGCCTGTATCTAATATATTACTAATAATTAAAAATATAGCATAACAAATTATGCTTCCATAAGATTGTTGACAATTAAACATGACCATAATTAAAATATAAATCAAGGCCATCTGACTTATGTACGCAGCAGTCTTTTTATTTATTTTTTACGATTTCAAACTTTTTATAAATGGATTTGCTCAGGGAAAACCGAAAGATTATTATTGTCGACTCAATTTGTTAATTGAGTTATCATGTTAATTGCATCCCTATTCCTACTACTTATAAAAGCACAAATCTAAGACCGTGAGGCTATGCTCTGCTACGGTTTTAAAGGATATAAAAATGAGGTGTGACGTGATGAGTTCTCCCAAAATCGGGAATTACAAACGGCGAGTAATCATCATCAATGAATACTCTAATTTTGGAAATATTTTCTACAGTACATGGGTGATGTCATGCAATACATGATTATAGACTTAACCGAATTGGAATATAAAATATAAATTAGTTTTTAAATTATTTAGGTTCATTTAAAAAATTAATTTAGTTATGAAAATTTGTATGTGTCCTCAAAGAAATATCAAAGATTCAGGAGTATAATTATAGACTTATAAAATATTTTAAATATTTTTTGAATCTGATAAAATTTAATTTGCATAAGAGTTTTGTTTTTAAATTATTTGAAGGCCTTGAAAAAATCATTTGGCTATGAAAATTTATTTACTTACAGAAATAAGAAAAATTTAGTGATGTAAAATTTTATAATTATAGACTTATAATTTTTTTTCTGAATATCATAAAATTGTATCTCCGTAATTTTATAGATGTCATTAGGTTTTTAATTATTCAAAGAATTTACAATTTTATTAATGCATCAAAATTCATATAAATGATTGCAAAATTATAACAAATCCAATCATGCCATGGTGCTATTATTAACCTAATCATAAAATTTTGTGAAATATGAAATATGTGATACTATTTAAATTATTTGAGGACATTTATTAATACAATTGGCCATAAAATTGTATATCCATTGTCACAAAAATATAAAATAACCAACAATATAAAATTTTAGAATTTGATGACTTAGTTCTATAATTTAAAAAAATATGTTTTATAATTTTTATTGATTCCAAACCATTCAAAAAATTGTATATATAAAAAAATTTACACATATAATAACAAAATTAAAACATCTAATGATATGAATTTTTTTATACTTTTGCAATATTTTTGTAATTTTTTACTTCGATAAATTTTCAATGTCATTATAAAGTGATATTTTAATTTGCAACATATTTGATTGTTCAGCTCTTTTTAAACATGTTATTTATCAATGAGAATTAATAACCCTTGATGGCATAGATTTATCGTATTAACAATCAAATATGTCGTTAGAAATTTAAATGGATATTGCTATGTTCTAAAAATACAATTATGACAGTATTGTACCTATTCTTAATTAATGTGTGACATCCCTGAATTTTAGGACATGTTTGCAATACTTCAAATTCTAAGGTCCTATTTGAAAAATGTTCATGCTTATCCACTTTGAAAATATCTCTATGATCTTATCCACATTTTTAGTAGCTAAGTAATCAGTATTTATATAAATAATTTCTGACAATTAATATCTTTATAAATAGTCTCAGTTATCTTTATAAATAGTATTAATATTTTCAGAAATAATAGCTAAGTAATTCCTTTCTGCTTACTTAGCCATTAAGTAATCTAGAATATTTACCATTTTAGCCAGACCTCCACTATAAATAGACCCCAGCCTCATTTCATTTCATTTCGTATTTCATTTCTGTTTCTCTCTCTCCCTAGCAACTTCGAATACTGTCTGGACTTTGAATAGTCGGCCATTTGGAATTCGAGTTCTACGTCGCAGTTATAGTCTACCCGATTTGCTTGTGCCCTGGATCGCTCAGTCAGGTAACCGGATTTCTCTATATCTAGTTTCGTATTGCTTGATTTGATTACCGCTTGATTTTGCTTGCATGTGTATGTCCGTATGTGGTATGTTTTGCGGGTTATCGGATTTAGAATCCTGGATCTCTGAATTTGTTCATGCATGCACCCTGATCCCCCTGCCAGGGGAGGGGTTTGGTTCTGATCCCCGATACAGGGGAGGAACTTTATGTCCTGATTTGGTTCTGATCCCCGATTCTGGGGAGGAACTTTATGTCCTGATTTGGTTCTGATCCCCGTTTCTGGGGAGGAACTTTATGATTGGTTCTGATCCCTGTGACTAGGGTGTAAGGAAATTGTCCAATTTTAATTTTGTGACTAATTACTATTAATTAATCCAATTAAAACACAAGCAACACGAGATCTAGTACTTTAAGCAATAGACACAAAGAGAAAGAGGAGAAATCGATACCTCCCGCGAAATCGTATTCGCGGGGCTCGACCAAGGCATGGGAATCGATGGCGTGCCTTCTCCACCGTCTCCACCACGTCTCGTAACCGCCCTCGAGTCCACCAAGGAGGATTAATCACGTTCTACAAGGTACGTGCTAGCATACCCAAAGAACAAGCCTAATCCCTATGGTTTTCTCTCTTGCATCAATCAACAACCTTGATTTAGTGGAGAGAAAATAGCTCAACACATGAGCAAAAGAGAGGGAGAGAAGAGGAAGGTGGCGGCCTAGAATGGGAGGAAGAAAGGAGAGAGAAAGCTAGGTGGAGGCTCTCATAAGTGGTCCTTATATAGAGAACAAAACCTAATTGACCTCTTGCATAATTACAACTATGCCATCCCACCTACCACCATATTGGGCAGCCACGAAATGGGCCTATATGGGCCATTAAACCCTTTCATTTGGACTATTAATTCATATAATTAAGGTTCCTCAACTTTGCTCTTTAATTGGGCTATATATTTGCTATTTAAATAACGGCCCAATTCATCAATATAACCATTTATATTAATAAGTGTTGAACTAAATTAATTATTAACTCATTAATAATTATTTTAGGATTAGTTAATGCATTAATTTATTTCTATATGATCCATTGACTTAATTAATTATAACGGTTCGCAACGGTATATAATTAATTAATCAATCTTATCATATTTCCACAGAACTTACTGCTGTGAATAAATAAATAATGCACTGTGTGATTAATGTCCTATTTGTGTGACCCTTTGAGGATTTATGCTATGTTGGCCATGGAATTAAATCGTTATTTAATTCCAATAATCATAAGTGGTATCTAGCAACACGTTATGATTCCCAATTCGCATAAATAGTGTACTGCTACAATATTTCAATCCTGCATAAGAGAATAAATATGTTTCTCTATTTTGATTCTTATGTCACACGATATCATCGTATAATCCAAGATAGGAATGTGTCATTCTTGCAGATTATACGTTTCTTGATCTAGAGTTGATCGCTTAGTTGCGCGCATACGATCCAACTCCATCAAGGGGCCCAAACAGATATCGTCACTCACTAAGTGAATTAATGAGGGACATACGGTTTTCTTGATGATTAGCTTTTCCCCGCACAATTCAAGAGAACATAAATAAAGTCCGTATAGCAGCCCTTATCGGGAATCAGCGGTAGACAATATTTATTGAACCTATCCTCATGTGGAAAAGATAAACATCTCAAACTTAGAACCAAAATCATAACGAAATAAACAATGACACTTAACACAATCCATATGTTTATTTCATTGGGTCAAGTCCTGTACTATGTTCCATAACATATACATATGCAATTAAGTTGGTAACTCTTTACCTATGATTAGTGGAACTTAATCATCACTTAACTTGCATACTAATCTTATATGATAATTAATGTTCCTTTGTTAATTATCAAGATTATGGACCGTTTAGATTTATTATTGTCATTCTAAAGAATGATCCACAGAGATCTACAATTCAGATCCTCTACCTGAATAATCTGTCAATAATAAACCTAGGAACAGATGATAAAATATCATCCAAAACATAAACTAATAATTAAGTCATTAAATTATTGACTTCTAGGACATAACTCTAACAATCTCCCACTTGGCCTAGAGTCAATCAGTAGTGACTTCCAGCCAACGAAGAATTGAGAACAATGTCATATATCTATATATACATGTCTCGGACCTCAAATTAAATAATACGCTTAAAGCTAGTTACTCATACGTCCACCACGTATGGATGCATAACTGCATCTCGTATACTGCTCAAGGTAGAGGTCGTGCTAGAGTGTTCGCTGTGTTCGCGAACCTATCCAAAATTTGTTCGACCATATATATATATATATATATATATATATATATATATATACTCTTATATATATTCTTGATCACCATCATATGATATCAAGTGATATCGTTATAGATCATATTTGAATCTCCAATGTAACATTGGGCTCTTTAGGAGTAATTTATGGTTCGAGATGCTTAGAACCATAATAACTCAACTAAGAAATCGATCCGAAATAAACTTCTTTTATTGCTTCACAAGTTGCTATGTATTTTGCTTTGGTGACGGAAACGGTTGTAATATTCCATTTAGAATACCTTCTAAACTTACAACTCCACCTTTTAGCAAAATATGTATTTCAACTGTGATTATATCAATCTTTCGAAAAAACTAGCATTAGTGTAATTAACTTACACGAGTTCTCTTTCATCTTAAGAGATGAAACATTATATCACTCTTTCTCATAAGGTACTCGAGGATATCCTTGACTATCGTCCTAATGTGTCTCTCTTGTATCCATTTGACAACTGTTTGTCATATTTTTTGGATATTACACATTGGGGCATATGCATAAATATGGCATACAAAATGAAACTCACAATGAAAGAATGCTTGAACTACTTCATGCACTTTCTCGAATTGAGTTGTAATAAACCGAGTTAAAACACTCAAGTCATGCCATGTGACGTACAGTTAGACATCCTTTCTTGGAGTGTAACTTTCGTGTTTCTAGAACACTTCGTCAATATATGCATATTTGCTCAAACCTAACATCCATCATAATCTATCTTTATAGATTTTGTTTCCTAGGATTAGGTGACTTCGCCCAAGTTCTCATTTGAGAAAGCATTCTCCAAAGAGATCTCGACAATATTCATTTTCTTAATGTTATTCCCAATTTAATGAATTGTTATCTTGAACAATACAAGTAATACAATTATGCTCCCACTGAATATCTTGTTTATACAAGATACTTTTGACGAAGTTCAACTCCTTGACTTCCTTGTCAAAACTTTTATTCCAATCTCCACAACACTTGCTTTAATCCATTTATGGATCTTTGAAGCATGCGTATGTTTTTAGCAATACATAAAACCTCGATTTGTGTCAAATGCACAACATCATCCTTCATTCATACGAAGAAGGCGGTTTTATGTGTTTTTCCATATATCAACATATATGAAATACAACTATTGCCAGAATGATCTTCATTGACTTTTACATAGCCACAAGCAAGAGGTTGTGCTTTGTACGTAGTCAACTAGTCATCGACTTAGACATAGCTACAAGCGAGAAGCCGCGCTTTGTACATAGTCGATTTGTTATCCATGTCGATCTTTCCTTTTTAAGATCTAAACGTTCTTGATGGATTGCTCCTTCATGAACACCAACCAAGGTCTATACCTTGTTGTTATACATGGATTTTATTTAAAGATCATATGAATTCAAATCATATATGTGGAATCGGATCGTTCCATCGTTTCCTTGTTTATCAACGGATTCTCATATGCTAAGTTTGAGAATGTCGTGAAGCCAATGCATCAAACGGCTTAGGCAATCAACTCTCGTTGATCTTTTGTAGGATTGGTACTTGAGGTTCAAGAACTTCTTCTACAACGATTTGTTGAACGAGTTCTTAACTCCTCATATATTCCATGAGTTTCTCGAACATCATCAACTCGTGAGATGGTTGAGTCCTCATTGGAAGGAGCGTACTATTAAACTTCTTTTCAAAACAACTTGTGAACGAAGTTCCGCTCAACTCCCACTAAGCACCATGTATGGAGTGACAAGTTTTCCATAAGAGTACTTCTTGTAGTGACGCATAAACTCTTTTAATGCTCACTTTACTCCCACTACTTCTTCTTGAGAGTTTCAATTCATCAAGACTACATTATGATTAGCAACAACTACTTTGTTCTTATCATATTCGTGGAAGTAGTGCCTTTTAATATAAAGCATCCTACAAATATTAAGTGTCTTATTTGGGTACAAGCTTATCAACAATCTTGAAATAAGCTTATCAACACCAAATCTTAAGAAGCATTATACTTAGAGATCAAAATCTCATAAGATATCTTCTTCAATAGACTTCGATGGAACATCATTCAGTGTAAACAATATTGTCCTCAAACATAATTCCCTAATATGAGTCGAATAAGTCCATTTGATTTATTACCGATCGAACTATACAAAATATTGTTCGATACCTCCATTCTTGGACATATTATTCCTCATGGAGCGAGTTATGAAACTACTTTCATACTCTTTAGATAATATTTCAAATCATATGACTTAACTACTTACCATGATTAATTGTAAGACTTTTCTTTTTCCTTGAACGGTCTTTTTAACTTCACACTTGAACTCCTTTGAACTAGTCAAAAGGTTCATACTTATACCTTATCAAATAGATATGTTAATATCTACAATGATCGTTGGTTAAGTAGTAAAGCATCAACAACCTTTCATTGCACAAGTACTTATAGGTCTTTATACATCGATATGTACAAGTCCTAATTAATTCACTTGTCCTTAAACCTTCATAGGTTCAAGGTGCTTTTGTCATTTAACAAACATGATTCGCATATCAATCGATTGGAATCGAATTGAATTACGAGCTCTATGTTACGTAGACTCTCGTAATGCGATTCTCGTTTATGTATGTGACTAAGCGGTTATATATAACATGAAAGTCAAAATACTTTATGTTAAGTCTTACGCATCCTATTTGTCATTCAAAACTTGTTTATCTATTTCAAGCAAATTCAATCAAGATGCATGAAATCATATAAAAAAATTCATAATAAAAGATCTTGTCTTTTACAAAACATAATCATCCATCATTGAATATGAAATGGAGATATTTTGAGAGGTTAGGATTAAGGTATACAACCTTCAATTCCTAAACAAACTCTTAATAAAGATAACTCTACGTATTCAATGGTAATGACTTAAACGAATAAGTCATCTCCTATACGGAGTTTACTTTATATCTCTCGAACATTCTCTTATTCTTCATTGCCAACACATTTCGTTAAATGCGAGCATATGAACTAGTATCAAGTTACTAGTGTAAATTAGAGATAGTGAGATAATTTGAACGACAAATACACTTTAGGATTAGAATATTTCTAATCGTCATAATCATGGTACTTCGGACAACCTTTCAAATGCCTCCCATAAAACGGCAAATGAAACATCTCATGTGACACATGGTCATCAATGAGAGTCTCGAAATTTCAACTCATACCTTGGTGAAGTATTTCTTGAATACTTAACCAATCACCTTTTTGCATCAACAAGCGTGCATAAAGGTAATATTATATCCTTCATAATTCCAAAGAGATCGAATGACAATATCAACAATCCTTGATATCGGAGATTAATATCTCTAGTCATCAATTAGCTACTTCAATCTTTCGATTTGTAAGCTAATGAAACATTCATATAACTTCTTTTAAAAGAATAATCTCTTGGTCAACTCATATTCTTTATACTCAATCATAAATGATGGAGTTAATATCCACTTTCTCCAAGAACACTTTCTTGAGTAAGCGAATGAGAACGTACGAGTTAATTTTAGTCCATATGAATTCGCTAATTCAAAGGTCTAGAAATTTCAAATGAGGATATTAAGCATACGCTTTATTGAATGACTTTTCGCCAAAAGTCAATCAATCATCGCGTTGCTACGTTCGGGTAGTTTGAGGAAAGTTTTGGGAATTGATATACTCAAATTTCTCTTCACTAAGATCATGTCTTAGGAATCGGTATTACTTCTTTAAGTGAATACTTTTAGAAACGAGTTTGTTAATTTTCAAAGATTGATCGCAACAAAATTAACAATTTCAACATCTATAACAAAATCAATTTACGGTCATTTAGTTTATGCAATTGTTTTATTTATAACAAATAAAACTCCCACTACAATTATTTAATGTCCCTAATGTAGTAGGTTTTTCAAGATCCCTATTTTCGTTGAGATGGTGCTAGCGTCGGCGTGACACCAAAAACAACTAGATAGAGTAGGTTCTCCAACCAATCATTCCATATGATTCTTGGTTTGTGAAATATCACATGTACATCCACAAACTTTGCCCCGATGTCCAATCCGATTAGAAAACATCGTTAAGTAACCTTTCTCTATTTGCTCCTAGTAAATCCGATTTACACCCCGACACGGATGATGGAACACGATGTCCCGCGTCGGCGAGAATGCATCAATGAACGATCATACACGTTAGAAGGGGATAGAGAGAAGGAGGGCGATTTAACTTAATCATGTTTTGTTTGGGACTATCAATTAAGTGACACTTGTTTGGTGGTCATGTAAGCATACACCCATACCTAGCCTATGACAATTCATAGCAATCACAAGCAATCACATATAAGCATCTCACAGTTGTGGGTTTGTATGGCTCCCGCTTGCATTAGTTTCGCCACATCGTCCATGGAGCAAAACTAATCTAATCCTTGTCCCTCCCACTAAATTCTATAAGGATCTAAATCCTATATAAAATAAAGGTGCAAAATACATGTGAAAAATATCCTACTCCCATCCTAGCCTTAGGGGCATGCAAGCCTCACAAGTTACATTAAAATTAATCAACAAATTAATTAATTAATGGCACCAAAGGCCGCATTACAAACATTCACACATGCATTCAAATACAACCACAAGGCATTGAGTCTTGAGCCATACTAAACCCACTATCCTCCTACAAAACAAAGTTAGCACATACAAGCACTTTGTTTCCAATTAACGATTTTCAAGCATCTTTGCGTATCGTTTGCTATAAGTAAATTCCGTGTACAAATTCTCAATTTTAAACAACCAAACTTGTTTAAATTCATTTAGAAAGTTCTTTCAACATCCCATAACTGAAAGGAGATCAAACAAGGAGTTTTCTAATTATTTTCAACTAGTTTGAATACTTAGAAAAACAGTAATTTAACAAAAAACGTAAATAATGGAATCCAACAAAATCAACAGTTTTTGGTCTCCAAAAATTCTCAAATAAATTACTTAAGCTCCTTATCGTAATTGTGATTACCAGTAAAAATTTCAAGAAGAGATCGTAAACCATCTGGGAGAATCAAAAATGACAAATCTCTTACAAGTGCACGAAACACCATTATGAGATTTTCAGCTTATCCTCTCAACCATTTGGTCTGTTAGACCACCTTCTATCCAGTTTTTATATATACAATATACATAGAAAAACTTGTTTAGACTACAGGCTATCCATTCATGAAAAGAAAACAACCAAGTTCAGTTCAATAAGTTCGAGTTACAAACTAAACAATCAACAAATTCTGTACTGAAACAGACTGTCGATCGAGATGTTCTAACCTAGTTGAAGGTCCAAACTTCCACGACAAATTATGAAATTAATTTTCCTGGAATCCTAACTCAAAATAGAACAACTCCATTTAAACAGAATTTTTAAAGGAGTTCTCAGTTGGTACAGTTTATTAGAACAATCGATTTGCTCAACAAACTAGATCTGACAAGATCTTCCTTTTCATACTTGAAAACCCACAAATTAATCCAAGTCATGCAACAATTTATACATTCTCAGAAAGAGCTTCAAGTCCTCTTTATTTCTAGCCATAGAACACTGGTACTTATATTCAAAATATAAATCTTTCAAGCCATTCAAACAGGACAGTGCGAGCAGAAACTGGTTCTGCGCACTGTCGCCGTTTTATTCACAATAAATCTATACTAATTCAGAAAAATGTTAATCCAACGCCAAAAGAATCACAATCCAAAGATCTACAACTTTCATGTAGATGGAAAAAACTTCCAGAGAACTTATCAAAGCGAAAAACGCGAAACAACACAGAAAATACCATTTCCAGACAGCAAACAAACGCATCATCTCTACTAATCCGTTAATTAGCCAATTTCTCTTAATTAAGTGTCAAAATAGCTTAAGTACGACCATGTGCTCTGATACCACTGTAAGGAAATTGTCCAATTTTAATTTTGTGACTAATTACTATTAATTAATCCAATTAAAACACAAGCAACACGAGATCTAGTACTTTAAGCAATAGACACAAAAAGAAAGAGGAGAAATCGATACCTCCCGCGAAATCGTATTCGCGGGGCTCGACCAAGGCATGGGAATCGATGGCGTGCCTTCTCCACCGTCTCCACCACGTCTCGTAACCGCCCTCGAGTCCACCAAGGAGGATTAATCACGTTCTACAAGGTACGTGCTAGCATACCCAAAGAACAAGCCTAATCCCTATGGTTTTCTCTCTTGCATCAATCAACAACCTTGATTTAGTGGAGAGAAAATAGCTCAACACATGAGCAAAAGAGAGGGAGAGAAGAGGAAGGTGGCGGCCTAGAATGGGAGGAAGAAAGGAGAGAGAAAGCTAGGTGGAGGCTCTCATAAGTGGTCCTTATATAGAGAACAAAACCTAATTGACCTCTTGCATAATTACAACTATGCCATCCCACCTACCACCATATTGGGCAGCCACGAAATGGGCCTATATGGGCCATTAAACCCTTTCATTTGGACCATTAATTCATATAATTAAGGTCCCTCAACTTTGCTCTTTAATTGGGCTATATATTTGCTATTTAAATAACGGCCCAATTCATCAATATAACCATTTATATTAATAAGTGTTGAACTAAATTAATTATTAACTCATTAATAATTATTTTAGGATTAGTTAATGCATTAATTTATTTCTATATGATCCATTGACTTAATTAATTATAACGGTTCGCAACGGTATATAATTAATTAATCAATCTTATCATATTTCCACAGAACTTACTGCTGTGAATAAATAAATAATGCACTGTGTGATTAATGTCCTATTTGTGTGACCCTTTGAGGATTTATGCTATGTTGGCCATGGAATTAAATCGTTATTTAATTCCAATAATCATAAGTGGTATCTAGCAACACGTTATGATTCCCAATTCGCATAAATAGTGTACTGCTACAATATTTCAATCCTGCATAAGAGAATAAATATGTTTCTCTATTTTGATTCTTATGTCACACGATATCATCGTATAATCCAAGATAGGAATGTGTCATTCTTGCAGATTATACGTTTCTTGATCTAGAGTTGATCGCTTAGTTGCGCGCATACGATCCAACTCCATCAAGGGGCCCAAACAGATATCGTCACTCACTAAGTGAATTAATGAGGGACATACGGTTTTCTTGATGATTAGCTTTTCCCCGCACAATTCAAGAGAACATAAATAAAGTCCGTATAGCAGCCCTTATCGGGAATCAGCGGTAGACAATATTTATTGAACCTATCCTCATGTGGAAAAGATAAACATCTCAAACTTAGAACCAAAATCATAACGAAATAAACAATGACACTTAACACAATCCATATGTTTATTTCATTGGGTCAAGTCCTGTACTATGTTCCATAACATATACATATGCAATTAAGTTGGTAACTCTTTACCTATGATTAGTGGAACTTAATCATCACTTAACTTGCATACTAATCTTATATGATAATTAATGTTCCTTTGTTAATTATCAAGGTTATGGACCGTTTAGATTTATTATTGTCATTCTAAAGAATGATCCACAGAGATCTACAATTCAGATCCTCAACCTGAATAATCTGTCAATAATAAACCTAGGAACAGATGATAAAATATCATCCAAACCATAAACTAATAATTAAGTCATTAAATTATTGACTTCTAGGACATAACTCTAACATAGGGAGGAACTTTTTGTCCTGATTATGACTTGATATGACTGATCTAGACCCGATTATCGCCGTGAAACGTATGATTTGTTATGAGGATTAATCCAGTCATGTTTAATTTGCTTTATCAACTAATATAGAGAAGCTGCGTCGTTAGATAACCGGTTACTGAGCTTTGTAGCTGACATCCGTTTTGTTCTTTTTCTGCTTGCGACGTAGGTTGACGGGCCGTCGGATGGATGGAGAAGATACCGCCACACCGTCGCGCCCCGTGTGTCGGTGTGTCGGCGCGGGGTGTGATAGTTTGGTATCAGAGCATTCGTTTCTCGGACTGTGTTTGGGTTCATTATCGTTTCGTTTGGAAATTGGATTATAGTATACTGATTTGATATTTCATTTGACTTGTTACCTACTATTTGAAATTTCGTGGAAGAAATTTCCTTTTTAAGGGGGGTGGAATGTGACATCCCTGAATTTTAGGACCTGTTTGCAATACTTCAAATTCTAAGGTCCTATTTGAAAAATGTTCATGCTTATCCACTTTGAAAATATATCTTTGATCTTTTCCACATTTTTAGTAGCTAAGTAATCAGTATTTATATAAATAATTTCTGACAATTAATATCTTTATAAATAGTCTCAGTTATCTTTATAAATAGTATTAATATTTTCAGAAATAATAGCTAAGTAATTCCTTTCTGCTTACTTAGCCATTAAGTAATCTAGAATATTTACCATTTTAGCCAGACCTCCACTATAAATAGACCCCAGCCTCATTTCATTTCATTTCGTATTTCATTTCTGTTTCTCTCTCTCCCTAGCAACTTCGAATACTGTCTGGACTTTGAATAGTCGGTCATTTTGGAATTCGAGTTCTACGTCGCAGTTCTAGTCAACCCGATTTGCTTGTGCCCTGGATCGCTCAGTCAGGTAACCAGACTTCTCTATATCTAGTTTTGTATTGCTTGATTTGATTACCGCTTGATTTTGCTTGCATGTGTATGCCCGTATGTGGTATGTTTTGCGGGTTATCGGGTTTAGAATCCTGGATCTCTGAATTTGTTCATGCATGCACCCTGATCCCCCTGCCAGGGGAGGGGTTTGGTTCTGATCCTCGATACAGGGGAGGAACTTTATTCCTGATTTGGTTCTGATCCCCGATTCTGGGGAGGAACTTTATGATCGGTTCTGATCCCTGTGACTAGGGAGGAACTTTTTGTCCTGATTATGATATGATTTGACTGATCTAGACCCGATTATCACCGTGAAATGTATGTTTTGTTATGTGGATTAATCCAATCATGTTTAATTTGCTTTATCAACTAATATAGAGAAGCTGCGTCGTTAAATAACCGGTTACTGAGCTTTGTAGCTGACATCCGTTTTGTTCTTTTTCTGCTTGCGACGTAGGTTGACGGGCCGTCGGATGGATGGAGAAGATATCACCCCACCGTCGCGCCCCGTGTGTCGGTGTGTCGGCGCGGGGTATGACATAATGTCATGTCAGAATGGTGATTGTTGCCTCTAACTAGTGTTCTAAAAAAACACGGCGTGTCCGAACACGGTATGACACGACACGGCACGGAGGTGGTACTACACGGTAAGACACGGACAAGAACACAACACGAGAACTTCGCGTGGCCTGTCCTTAAGCGTGCCGTGTCTAACTTTGATGAAATAGACACGACACGACATGACACGGCACGCAAATTGTCTGGACACGACACGTCACGAGATACGGCACGACACGACACGAGAGAAACGACACGTATTACAGACACGCCAAACACGAAAAGGAGACGCACATAGTGTTATAGAAACACAATGGATTCCTCAATTATGTACATACTATTATATTTTTTCCATAAATCTTGCCAAAGATACATTTAATCATAAATCAATGATTATTAATAGACTTATTTTCGAATAAAACACTTGTAAATCATTAGAATTGGAAATCAAAAGATTACAATGTAATTAAGATGATTCAATAATTAAATCACAAATAAAATAAAAGTGTCCAGAGCCATGCGCAAATTAAAGATAGAAATCTATATGTGATTTGTCTTAAAAAGAATCAATTATTTTTTGTCATTGAAAATAGTTTTGTACCTTTTCATGAGTTTAATTTATTTTTAGTAAAATAATTACTTAAGTCTGATAAGAAGTTGTCAAAAAATTAATCAATTGTTAAAAATTAATCTATATTTTAATTCAATGGTACAACACGTCTACTTTCTTAATTTTTGCGTATTTAACAAACATAATTTTTTAATTTCATAAATAAATTACATTCATGTCAAAAAGTTAAATGTGTTTGAACACGTCACGACACGACACGTCTAAAGAAGACACGACATGACACGACACGAGAGATGATCTGGACACGACGTGTTTGACACGACACGACACGACACGGCACGACACGTATTTAGAACACTACCTCTAACTATAAAAAGTTGTTCATAAAAAAATAGCTACCGAAAGATATATATTTCTATTTTTAATATTTAAAATTGTGGAAAACAAAATCAAATCACGCGAAGCTTAACTAGTTTATATTAAGTATCAATTAAAGGGTCTATCCCGCCTCTTTTTATATAATTTGATGGAGTATGTGTATAGATGTAAACTCCAAAATAAAAGTCCAAGACCTTGATTTAAACTGCAAAAAATTTAAATGTGCAATCACTTTTCATAAACAATAAAGGAAACTATAGGCAATATTTATCAAATGAAAATAAACATCCACTACAATTTGCATCATATTCAAATACAAATTTCTATTTTATTAAATAATTTCATTTAATAATCAACATTACGACTGAAAAAAAAATCAATAAATTGAGTCAGAATATGTCCATTATGATACCGCACGTTTACTTTGTCAATGTTTTCATTTACCTTTGGAAATAAAAATTTCAAGCAATTTTTTTATTTAAAATAGTTCGCTTGCGATTGCGAAATGGTTGTGGAAAAAGGGTTAAGAGTAAAATTAAGGGGAAAAAAAGAGTTTAGCGATCTTTAATTATTATTACAATTACTGTATGATAAGTTGTTTGTCTATTTTGAATACTTATCGTTAATACATCTGATCATACAAATTCAAATGTTAATATTTGCCAGCCGCTTGATAGAAACAATCTATCCATTTAGCCATATACGATCAGTTTCTAAGCAGCCCATATAATCTCCAGAAATCTTTGTACTTAAAATTACCCCATAACTGAAATATTGAAAGATGATTTATTTATTTATATTTTAAAATCGCATCACTGTTGTTAGTAAATCGGAAATCGAAAACTATATTAACCCCGGCAATTAGAGCCGGATCCGTTTCCTGTAGAAAGCATTGTTGGGCAACAGTGAATTGATCTGGGCCGTGTAAGAGACGGTTGTTTAGGCTCTGTTCTTGTCAATCAATGAGACCAGGCATTAGGTAGTGATGTTTTGGACCAAGATTGGCCATAGTCTAATGTAATCGTAGTAGTCCCTGTCCAAACATGAGTTGCAGCTATGTAATTCGTGACTGAAAACGGTACTAGTTCCACTATGATAACGGTTGCACCTAAATTTAGTTATGTGTGTATATTGCATCATTTATGCTAAATTGAAATAAATTATTACAGAGTAAAATGAAATAGAGGGGTGAACCAAACTGTGACCAAAACAATGGTCAAATTATGTTGTATCGCATGACGGTTACGGCCGGTCTGCGTATACGGTGGTTAACCTAGCTGCTCAATCATGGTTCATGTGCATGTTTGGTTGCATGTACTAAAGGTGTCCCTTGCATGTAGTACTGGACAGGACCTGTCCAATGGGTCGAATCATTAGAGTTGTCCAGTTAGACAGTCTAACTTGGCCTTTGACCAGCCCCAACAGCTTTGGGACACCTAGCTGCTTAGTTAGCTTGGGCAGGGAGAGAGAGCTAGCTGACACCTGCCACCTCTTTATCTCTCTCTCTAGTTCAATTACATGGACAATTATGCCCATCTTCTTGCCAAATTTGTATCTATTCTGTTTCTAACCAAAACAGACCTCTAGAGCTTGGTTACGAGGTATTAGACAGTGAAAAATAGTGCCTGAATCATAGTTGGTTGGTTGGGAAGGTAAAGAACAAGATTCTATGCATGATATAAGCCTTGTATTGAACAAACCAAGGCAAGAAAGGAGCATGGCAGTGCATCGGTTGTGCATGATTGTCGGTTCTCATGACTTAACCAAACCAAGGCATGATGATTTCGATACAAACATAGTCTTATTATGCACCATAACTGATCACGTGCTAGTAAGCATCATAGATCTGGTGTTGGACAGAAGTTAGACCAAGTAGTTGTGATGCAAACGGTGCTGCACCGCAAACCAGTCACAAAACGATGTTTGGTCCGGTGCCTTAACGACGAAATTGCTTGAGTTATAGGCTGGTCTTGTGCATAACTGTGACTTAGGTATTGTTTGCTTGAACCAGACCTTGAGCAAAACGAAGCAGTGGACTTGAGTGGTGAAGCGAGGACATCGCAGTAGTGAACGGCGGGTAAACAGTGAAAGATTTGAGGTGAAGATTCTACCTGAACCCTAACTCTTGTTGTTGTGCTAAAAATAAAGTGAACTATGCATGTTGCTTGTTGTTTTTGCATGACTTAGCATGTAGTTTGCATGTATGAATTGCTATACTATATATACTACATGACTAGGTACAGGATGGATTGATATCTAATTGACATGCATATTGAATGGTTTATAATTTTATGGCTGAATTGTGGTATGTGATATAGCTGTGCTAATTGTGTGATGAATAGCATTTACATCTTTGGAAAGCGGAGTCGCGACCGACTTTCCAAGGGCCGTGAGGTAAGCGCTGTTAGGATCTCAAGTCCTTGTGAAATTTTAATTTTTATTACTAATTAATATCAATTAATCAAGAACAACCATAGGATCTAGTAATTAAACATTAAGCACACATGAGAAAGGGAGAAGAATCGTGTACCTCTTCCAATATCGCAATTGGAAGGCTCGACCTAGATCTTTTGGAGTCGATAGCATGTCCACCATCACCACAACTGCGTTGGCTTTGAGTCCACCAAAAGTTCCAACCATCTTCTAGAGGTTTGTGCTAGCAAACCCTAGAATGGGGCTAATTCTTTTTTTTTTCTTCACCAAATTAACTATTTAATTTGTGGCTAATATTCAACACATGAACACCTATGGAAGAGCAAAATTATGGCAGCAATGGAGGAGAGAAAAACAATATTTTTCTCTAAAAATTTCGGACCTCTTATTAGGAGAAAGAGGCAAGAGGTTGATCCTATATATAGCAGTGTTGTTTCCTTAATTAACAACCTATATTTAGGCCTCCAAACCTCATCCTTTTTTTCACCCTATATGGACAAAATTGCCCCCTAATTGTTGGCCACGAAATGGCTATAATTAGTCATTTCATTTTGTCATTTTGCTCTTATATTAACACATTAAATCAGTCATTTAATGGTCAAATTAATTGCCTTTTTAATTAAGCTGAATTCTCAATTCCACCAATTAAAAATGTTGAATAAAATTAATTATCAACTTATTGATAATTATTTTGCAATTAGCAAATGCATTAATTTATTTCTATATGATCCATTTGATTTAATTAATTATAACGATTCATAACGATATATAATTAATTAATGAACTTATCATATTTTCACTGCACTTACTGCTGTGAATAAATAAATAATACACTGTATGGTTAAAACTTTATTTGTGTGACCCTTTGAGAATTTATGCTATGTTGACCATGCAAATAAATCACTATTTTATTTCCAATAATCATAGGTGGTATCTAGGAACACACTATAATTCCCAATTCACATAAATATTGTATTGCTACAGTATTTTAATCATGCATAAGAAATAAAAGTATTTTCTTGTCTGATTCTTATGTCACATGATATCATTGTATAATCCAAGATAGGAATGTGTCATTCTTGCAGATTATACATTTCTTGATCTAGAGATGATTGTCTAGTTTGCATGCATATGATCCAACTCTATCAAGGGGCCCAAACAGATATCATCGCTCACTAGGTATACTAATGAGGGACATACAGTTTTCTTGATGAATAATTTTTCCCGCACAATTCAAGAGAACATAAATAAAGTCCGTATAGCAGCTTTTATCAGGAATCAATGGTAGACGATATTTATTGAACCTATCCTCATGTGGAAAAGTTGAACCATCTCAAATTTAGAATCAGACTCATATAAAATAAATAATGACACATAACACAATTCATATATTTATTTCATTGGGTCATGTCCTGTACTATGTTCTCTAACATACACATATGCAATTAAGTTGGTAACTCTTTACCTATGATTTGTAGAACTTAATCATCACTTAACTTGCATACTAATTTTTTATGATAATTAATGTTCCCTGTTAATTATCAAAATTACGGACGATTTAGATTTATTATTGTCATTTAATTAATTATCCACAGAGATCCACAATTTAGTTTCTCAACCTGAATGATCTGTCAATAATAAACTCTAAGAACAAATGATCAAATATCATTAATAACATAAACTAATATTTAAGTCACTAACCATTGACTTCTAAGACATAACTCCAACAAACGCTTATGTTTCGGGACTCATATCAGTTCTTGAATGGACTGTGAGGGAGGTAAATGTTCTCAGCAATTAAGTACTATTTGATTGGATTGGATTGATGATAAGGTATGGAATTGGCTGATTGGTAATCAGCCAAGTACGTTGCATGAATAAGGACCCAAAATGTGCCAGCATTTGTATTACTTGTGAAATTTGATTGCCAATAATGTGAGCTAGCTGGCAGTGCATTGCATAAACAAAATTTTACTAAATGTATTATGACTAAACTATATTTTAGATATGAACTATGTTCTATAAAAGTTAAGTGTGTATTTAGTTCCGCAACATGAAACTTTAGGTTCATGCGTGGCAGGAACTAAATACTGCACTGAGAAATGGTTTTCTTTCTCACCGTTCCATATTTTCATGGGTTCCAGATTGAAGACGGGGGCTGTGGACTTGAGAAGTAAGCCATGTAAATTGCATGCTATGTTTTGTTGTACTGGTGTTCTGTGGTGTGTGTTATTTGTGTAAACATGTGTTTGTATATATGTGTAAACCTCAGTTTATAAGTTTACTTGACTTCTGCTTGTGGGTTTGGGCTGGAAAACTTTGTGTGAATGCTTGCCTTCATAGATGGATACAACCAAGTACAAGAGAGACTATGCTGAAATTTTATTTTACATATGTTACAAGCATAACCTCAACTTTATTTTAGAACTATTGTTTGCTAATTGTATAGTGCTTAGTATGATAAAACATGGCATGTTGACATGTAGCCAGACAATAAACCTTGCGGTGCTTGCGAAGCACGTGCCTGCGACGGGAATTTGTCATGCCGCCACTGCGGGATGTGACAAGCCGTTCATTTCGCATCTCTTTATCATGGTCTTTCGATGCTACTCTCCTTCTCCGTCAGATGCATTTGTTCTGAAGAGTTCTCAGCTGTTCTCCGCTCTCTCTCCTCTCTCGCAGATACCCTCGACGGACCGGATAGAAGGGTTTGCCCATGTGGTTTTGCGCCGCTTCCATTGTCTCCTTCCTGTATCGGTGTTCTCCCGATGCATGAGCTGTATCCTTCTCAATCATCGACGAGTCCATGTATGTCAGGGGCAAGTCTGGGCACGTGCTGGTTTTCACAAAAATTAAATTACAATTATTATTTTCAATTGCAATTTTATTAAAAAAAAAAGTTGGGTGCGCAGGCTTGATTGCATGAGGTGCCCAGACTCGTTACTTACTCATGTTATTTTTTATTTTATTTCCTTTTCATAATTTTCGTGCTAATGAGGCTCCATGTGTCTTTTTTTTTCTCGCCTCGTTGGTTAATTGTACCCTTTTTCACACCCAAGTCTTTCATGTGCTGATGTGTCTCTTTATTTTTTTTTCTGGGTCCAATATCTTTTCGCGTATGTGTTGTTATATTTTGGAAGAGAATAATTCGTTGGTCCACAATAGATTAGTTTCTTTGTAATATTGTAATATGGTCACATAAATAATTAATGGATTGCAAATTAATTGAAATGGTTGATTTGATGATGATGATATTGATTTGTTCTGGATGTGTTCTCTTATTAGGTTTCATTTCTAGTCTATTCCAATTTGTTTGGGACAAAAGACTTGTTGGTTGATTTGATGATAATAAAATTAATTTAGGAATGTAGTGCTATTTTTTTTTAGTTTAGTAAAGATGTTATCAAATAGGCTTGACCCAATTTATCTTCAATAATAATAATAATAATAATAATAATAATAATAATAATAGAGAGCAAAAAGGCAGGTTGGTCTCATGGTCAATTGGTCAGTTGCATTGAATGAATGCTGACTCATTATTTATTTATTTATATTTATGGGATAAAATGCCACTTATCAGGATTCAGAATAACAATTAAAAAAAGAAGAAGAAAATGGAAATGTGAGATGTGTCTTGCGACTGTGGGTTAAGGACTTAAGGCAGTTAATTAATTAATTATGTAGCTAAAGCTTTGTGCTTCCCACGTCTCTCTCCTTCTCTGAAGTCTGTACTTTTCATCATTACTTTACTTGTCTTGCGCCATGATCCCATTCGATCGAGTGACCAACTCAAACTCAGACTCAACTGGATACGTATGTAACGTATATATGCATGGTATCATGATTGCATTTCTTCACCAACCCTATCGACATCAATACCAATTTCAATATATGCATAATCGCTTATATTTTTAAACTCTCAAATCTCATCCCAAAGACTAATTATTAATTAATTAATGTCTTGAGGTCAACATATACGCGATAACAGTTGAAGAATGGCTGGATTATATTCTTTCACATTCATATATTCGTCCCAATTCCCAAATCATTATTATAATTAATTCGCATTTTACTTTTTATCTGTTAAAATTAACGAACGGCATATACATATAAATTACATTATTCATATTGAACGCGCGACGTAAAAAAAAATTATATATGTTTATTATTATTATCTTTTATGCCTATATAAAAGAAATCATATATATAATATAAGAACGCATAAGTCGATCTGACACTAACAGTTGATAAATAGATTTCATGAACACTCTGCAGCTGGCAATCACGTACGTCTAATTAATTAAACTTCCGTCTATATATTGATCTTAGTTGCACATGCATTTTTCTTCCATTTTTTGAGTTTGAGAAATCCTCTTGATTCTGAATCCTCAATCCTGAGCAGATCGAGATGATGATGATCTTTGACAGGTAAGCAAAAGATTTTGGAGGCATACTTGACACTTGACACTTGACAGACAGCCAACAATTTGGTTTCGTCTTGTTACGACAAATTAATTTAATTTAAATTATTTGCCTCCCGCAACTGTTGCACCTTGCATTCCAAAAGCTTCGTCAAAGCTTGTATATACTAATTATTGATTGATTCAACATCATTATTATTATCATCTTAAATAAATTTTTAATGAGTAATAAGTATATATATATGATGGCTAGCCGGCCCTATTGGCTAACCATTAATTATTCTATGTCCCTTTTTTTTCACAAAAGTGAAGTGATGATGCATGAACCGGGCGACTGTTTTCGGTTTAAACAATACACCCCCTGACAAGTTCACGAATCACGTAGCAGCACTATTTCTTGATTAATTGTTTTAAAATTTCCAATTGATAAAAGGAAGTTAACCATTGATCTTTTTATATATATATAGAGAGTTTTGCTATGATGAGTCGCATACAAAAACTCCGAAATCTAGTTTAATATGACCAATCCAAATCATCAAATACGATCTTCTTGTTGAAATTTCTATGCAGACCAAATTTTAAATTTTTTTGAAATTTCTAAGTATTTTTTTCGGATTTCTAAAATTAAAAAAAAAACTTAAAAATTTCGAGACAAATATAAAATTTGGTCTGTATGGAGATTTCAATAGGGAGATCGTATTAGACGGTTTAGGTCGGTCATTTTGAACCAGATTTAGGAGTTTTGAGCCCGACTCACGGACCCTCTATGAGTCACGACTCACCATAGCAAAACTCATATATATATCTTGAGCATGCAATGCATTGACATAAAGTTCTGATAGGGCCGGGAAGCCAATTGGGCATGTCGTGTCAAAGTTCGCGTCGTATTGGAGGCTTTTAAACATTGACAGGTCTTAACACAACACAAGTTGACCCATGACATGACACGGCATGTGACACGACAAAAATTAATATTATTTAGAATTTATTAAATTATATTGAGTTTATATTTAAATTTAAAAACTTTTATTCCTATTTTTTTATTCAATCATTAATTTTTATTTTAATATATGAAGTCAAATATATTTTTTTATGTTTTAAAAATTATTTAAGTAATTTTTAAAGAATTTTAACAAAAAATTAAAATAAATTGTAATATGACACGGTGTATCAACTTGGTGGTGCCTGCCGTAGGCGCAATTCCTTCCCTTTTGCTTTCTCTTTATCAGATAGAAGCTTTCCAGTGAGGTCACAAGGGAGTTGACAATGTCGGCGAAATAAACAATGAAAAGGAAAGCGCGGATAACCGGCACGCAAAGAAAGGAAAGCTTCGTTCGAAAATGAATAGAGAGGAAAGAAATAAAGTGAAATTGGTAAGCTAAGTCTCCGGAGTTGGCATGTTATGTCATAATGTGTGTCATGTTAATCAATTTCTTTACATAACACGTTGAAAATAATAACTCATGTCAACACGACACAACACGAGCTCTAATACGCGCATGTTTTAACACACACGACATGACACATTTGCAATACCAGTGCTTGGAGATGGTGAAACACAATGGGCAGTGGTTTGGTTTAGACAGAGTACATGTCATGTTGTTCATAAAAGTAACGAGGGTGCAGTATTAAGAAGAAGTGATAGAGCGCACAAAATGGGAAAGAAATATTATAAAATATTGTACATGTAGTAGTAGTAGTAATAATAATAATAATATGGTCAAAAGAGTAGCATTGGACAAAATGAAAATTGAGGAAGCTGAAGGAATGAGGTTGTGAGAAAGGCCTGTGTGGTTGCAATTAATTAACTAAATGAAAGGAAAGAATGGTTTGGTTAGAAGAATAGGATTGGAGAATGGAGAAGAGAAGGCAGTGACATGTAGAGAGGAGACAATTGGGCGATACTACCAAGTACCAATTACCAATTACCAATTACCAAACAAAGAAAGAAAAGGCAATTGATAATAGTAATAAGTTATTAATTAATAAGAGAGGAATTGGGATTAAAAATAAAAAAATAAAGATGGAGGAGATTGGATGGAACGATGAATGATGACTGATGTGAACTGTGAACAAGGAAGGAAAGGAGGCTCTGAAAATGCTGGCCTCAATTGGGCCCCAGTGACCAGTGACAAATGAAATAATAATAGAAATTGAAAAAGAGAGAAAGCGGCGGAGAATGCGGTGGTGGATTAGTTGCCTTGCCTAGTTGTGTGATGAAGAGGAACGAGGAATCAGGAATGTATTTTTTTAATTAATTCCTTCATTCGTTGATATATAAATATAAATATAATATAAAAAAAAGAAATGCATTTTTTAAAGAGGGGAGGGGATTGATATTTCTGTTTCTATTTGTATTTGCAAGTAATAAGAGGAGAAAGAGAAGAAGGGGAGCATACTCATAACTCATTGTCGTTCTCATTCTCATACTCATAACTTGAATTGAATTGAAAGGAGAAAGAAAGAAAGGGGACAAGACAAGGAAGCTGCATTGCATTGCATTGCATTGAAGCTGAATAATAGGAAGATGGGAGGGCGATGCTCGAAGAGGGTTTCGTCGTGCCTCTGGCAAGACTGGCATCCGGACTTGAATGCCTCTGGTATGTATGATTATGATTTATGAATGTATCTCTGGTCTCTAGCTCTACTGCTGTATATATATAGCCATACATAACATAACATAACATCACATAACATAACCCAAGCAAGTTTTCATTGTATTGGGGCAGAGGCAGAGGCAGAGGCCGACCATGTTGGGGCAGGGGCATTCGCATTTCCTTTTGAGGAGTTCACCCTCGACGAGCTGCGTGCCGCCACCGACGGCTTCTCCTCCGACCGCATCGTCTCTGAGCACGGCCCCAAGGCCCCCAACGTCGTCTACCGCGCCACCCTCTTCCGTTCCGGCCGCACTGCTGCCGTCAAGCGCTTCAACGCCTCCGCCTGGCCTGATTCTAAGCAATTCCTCGTAACTTCTTTTTTCTTTTTTTTTATATTTATTAGTAACCATGCACTCAGTGTATTAGCAATTCCTTCTTAAATGCTGCTAGCCTTCTGCTTCAGGACGAGGCCAAGGCCGTCGCCCGCCTCCGAAGCCATCGCCTTGCCAACCTCATTGGCTGCTGCTCCGAGGGAGGCGAGAGGCTCCTTGTTGCCGAGTTCATGCCTCGTCAAACCCTCGCCAAGCACCTTTTCCACTGTATCTATATCTATCTTCCCTTCTATTATTTGGTTTCTCAAGTCTCAACTCAACAACTTTCTTTTTCTAATGGCAATTGGGCAATTGGGCAATTGGCAGGGGACACCCAACCATTAAATTGGGCAATGCGGATCAGGGTGGCTCTCTACCTGGCACAAGCATTGCACTACTGCGCCACCCAAGCAAGAACTCTCTATCATGACCTTAATGCCTACAGGGTCTTGTTTGATGAGGTTTCTTTTTCACTTCCCTTCATCACTGCTCATCCTTTTCTCTGCCACACACGTCATCTATATTTAGTAAGTAATTGTCATTTATTTTGTAGGATGCAAACCCCAGATTATCTTGCTTTGGCCTTATGAAAAATAGTAGAGATGGCAAAAGCTACAGCACTAACCTGGCCTTCACGCCTCCTGAGTACCTTAGGACTGGTAACTAGTACAATACTAAAGGAATCTCTTTTTCCAGCTTAATTAGGTAGTACATTGCTCAAATGAGTCTTAATCACAAGCTTTGGGATTAATTCAGGTTTAAATGCAGCAGTCTTGCTTGCGAGCAAGGTTCTAGTGCCACTAAAAGAAGTGCCCCAACTTCATATTTCATCAATATTTACAAATTTTAAAATTCAAATGCTGAATCGAAGCAATTGATCTTGTTCAATTTACTGAGCAACGTGTTTTCATATGTTTTATAAAATTTGGAGTTGATTTCATACTCGATTAAGTGATTAAACGATGAACGTATTATAATTAATCAGTCATAGTTAACCATATTCGCTCATTTTGTTGGTCACTTGATCGAGTATCATCAACTCCAAATTTTATAAAAACTTATATAGAAACACATTGCTCATTAGATTTAACAAGATCAACTATTTGGATTCACCATTTGAGTTTTAAAATTTTTAAATATTAATAAATTATGAAGTTATGGCAACCAAAACTGGTGGCACTAGAATCTTGCTCCTTGCTCAAATATGGGTCAATTACAGGATTCAGAGTAAATTAAGGGCTGAACTTCTCTTTTTTTTTTAGGTGGTTAAGCAAGGGGTCGGGATATCCCTGCCCAAACACTATAGGGCAGTGGAATTACAATTGCATTCAATAATTGTATCTTGATTTTTTTGGCAGGTAGAATTGTTCCAGAGAGTGTTGTATATAGCTTTGGTACTGTTCTCCTTGATCTTCTTAGCGGGAAGCATATTCCTCCGACTCATGTAAGTTTTCTCCTAGTTCAGTTCTAATGCAGTATGTTCTCAGTCATCCTTGATGGGAGCAGCAATAGTTGTTGATTGATTACAGTCACAGAAGTACCATAGACCAAACAAAAAAATTATTTGAGAAAAGATTGGGTTTGTGGTGCAGGCACTTGATATGATCCAAGGTAAGAATTTTCTAATGCTGATGGATTCATGTTTGGAGGGGCACTTCTCAAATGCTGATGGAATGGAGTTGATGCGCTTAGCTTCTTCCTGTTTGCAGTACGAACCCCGAGACAGACCAGTTATCAAGTCGTTACTGGCTTCTCTAACATCCCTTCAGAAAGACGCTGCAGTAATTCCTTTTTCTTTTTAACTTTTCTGTGTGTTTGTTTCAAGGATTCTTATCTAAAATATCTGCACAACGCCATCCCATAAGTAATCTGGAGATATCAAAAGGCCTCTTTCCTTTCCTGAAATGCAGAGAATATTTTTGCAGTGCTGTTACAGGTTCATTTATACTAGCTAAATAGTTACAGCTCCAGTCTCTATTTCCACAATCTGTAATTTTTCTATCGCCTTAGAAAATAGGTAGGTTCAAGTTTCAAACTACTTTAACCTCCTCCTGCCATAATCGCATGATGATTTTGACCTTATTCAGTCA
Organism: Rhynchospora pubera; assembly: GCA_028095005.1. Taxonomy (NCBI): domain Eukaryota; kingdom Viridiplantae; phylum Streptophyta; class Magnoliopsida; order Poales; family Cyperaceae; genus Rhynchospora; species Rhynchospora pubera. The sequence goes on from CM051459.1 coordinate 375,314,504, forward strand.
TGAAGGTTTTTATCCCCCTCAATATTCATGAAAATCAATTTATTTACATTTGAAGGGATTATTTACAATACAGCAACAAGTAGGCTTCTGCATTATCTTCCTTTTGGCCTCACATCTTTTTTTCTTCCCTTGCATTTGTCATCACTCATATTATGAGGCTTGCTTCTGATGTATGACATATGACAGCTTCCTTCCCATGAGCTTATGGGGATTCAACTTGGAGTGCAAGCACCAGAGCTAAGTGTGCCGCTGTCTCCTCTCGGAGAAGCATGTGCCAAGGGTGATACTGATGTTATACATGAAATTTTAGAGAGCGCTGGATACATGTTCGACGAGGGTGTAGTCAGTGAGGTATGACTAGTCAGGATTTTGCTTCTCTTTTCTTGTTATAGTGCTGTGTCACTTGATTTCTATATAAACTAAGAGTTCGTGCCAGAGCTGTGATGGCGAGATTTAGATTGAATGTGACAGAATGATGTGGCTTTCGGGAGTTCTTAAGATTCATGCGACATATTGGTTGGATGGTTGAATTACCTGTCTTAGTTCTATAATAGAGGAACTGTTGCAGCAGATATGAATTCACAGATTAGATCTGGTTTTGGCTTTTTCAATAGCAGTATCTGCTGACTGGTTTTTAGCGGTATCCATGACCACATTATTGGGTAAACATCTTTGCAAAATTCAATCATTGGAATTGCAAGTCTAGTAATGCGATTCTTTTTTATTTGCCCAGTTGCAAAAAATGGAAAGAAAATACTGGTGGTGTTGGAGTCACGTGTGGATCAGAGACTCGTGTGATGATAAAAAAATGTTTACTTAAAGTTGTGATGTTCATTTTTTGACTTGTATATGCAGCCATCATTCCAAATGTGGACCGGCCAAATACAGGAAAGCCTCAACTTCAAGAAGCAAGCAGATGCTGCCTTCGGAGCCAAGGACTTCACAACTGCAGTTACCTCTTATACTCAGGTAAAGTACACTGTCATGATTTCAAGATCTCAAAAGTTTGTTTCTTCTTTGAAGGGAAGAGGAGAAATTGACAGGCCATCAGTGTGGTCTGCTAGAGATCACTGTCATTGCAGTGCATGTAGTGCATGTAGTAGAATGTAAAACTTAAGCGCATGTAGCACCAATCTTTTTGACAAGAAATTTGTCGTGGGGTTGACCTGGTACACTGTGCAGTGAGCTCCTGAAACATTAACAGGGAATGGAAAAGGATTCCAACATTGTTGTTAACTATTTTAGTAATGTCAGTATCCTTCTTTGGCTAATAGATATTCCAACTCTGTGGAGGGCCATCGATGACGCGCTCTAGTCCCCTTGCATGTATAATCCTGGTTACAGTAATTAATGAAATGTTTTTGGTTTAATGCAGTTCATTGACAGCGGAACCTCAGTATCTCCAACAGTGCTAGCAAGGCGGTCGCTTTCGTACCTGGCAAAGGGGCAGCTGCAAGAGGCGATAGGAGATGCGATGCAAGTGCAGGTGGTGTTCCCACAGTGGCCGATCGCTCACTACTTGCAAGCAGCTGTTCTGTTCAGCCTCGGGATGGAGAGAGATGCCCAGCAGGCGCTGCAGGCTGGTGCTACTTTGGAAGCTAAAATGAATACCAGATTGAGGCCTGTATAGCTGCTTTCCTTCGAAATTTATGCATATATATAGAAATATCGCAATATAACCCTTTCCCGCTCTAGCCCTGTCTATGAATCTACATGCATTTCCCCAGTTTGCTTCTCGGTAAAGAAGATGCTCATAGATATCGATGCTTTTGCGCTTCATTTCATCATTTTTACAATTTTTTTTTTGTTATTTATTGTTTACCATGTGACAAGTAACATCCTACATTTTGGCAAGCTATTATCACCTAACCTCTTGATTGGGGGCACGGAGCTGGCTGATTAATTATTTAATTAGTGGGGCAAAAGGATGTGGCAAAAGAGCCTTCTTTGTTCAGTTTGACCAGGAATGGTGTTTTAATTTAGATGTGAAATGGAATGATTTGCCTTGTTTTTGTTTATAGATTGATATTTTTATAGTAGAAATCAATTCAAGCAGCAGCTTGAATAATTTTTTTGTTTAGGGAGGGTTGTAATGGGGCTGTTAGTATTCAGTGTGAATTAATCCTTATTTACTCTAATCCAACTTTGGTAAACGCATAGCATTGTAATTTTGTAAACTAGCATAAATGTTGGGAACTGGGATGGGATGGCACATTGATTCAACGCGGCAGGATTGATTAATTAGTAATTATTGATTTGATGCGTCTCTCTATTCCCGCCTGAATCGGCGCCATTACATTACATTACATTTTTCTTCTCCTACTCGCACTCTTTCTCCCTTTCCCTTTTTCCCTTTTTTCTTCCCTTTGCGTACCGCCCAATTTTAATTAATTTATTTATTTATTCAGTACCATACCATGCCATTGCCTTGCCTTGCCTTGCGCCATTTCCCATTCCTTCCCTTCCCTTCCCTTCTCTCCTCTTCTCTCCCTAGCTTTCTCCTTCTAATTCCAAATTCAAGGTTATTCATTTCTTCTTTTTTCTTTTGTATTTTTGCTCAATTTCAATTCACTTTTATATATTAGTAATGCAATGCACTCAGCACTTCCTACCTTACTATTTTCCAAATAAGCCAATGTTGCTATTTGCTCCCCATCTGTCCTTTCCTACACCCTTTGATTTAGGTTGCTATTACAATTTACAGCACACAGCAGTGCGACCTCACTTACTTTTTCTTGGCGCTTATTTCTAGCTACTATACATTAGCTAGGACCCTAAGAATTAAAAACCTGTTATTTTACTTATTAGTTTCTTTTGGCCTTGTGACATTTTTTTCCTCTCAGTTTTATATACTTTTTAAAGTTTGACTGAATTTTCATGGCATGCTACATCTGTACGCAATAAAAGCAAGTTCTGACAGATTTAACTTGCATATCATTTGTCGCATAACAGACTTCCTTTTGGTCTTTTCTTCTCTTTTCCTTTGTTTCATCGATTCTTTTTTAATCTTTTTTACCATTTTGCAGGTTTACTCGATGTCTATTGATTTTATATCAGATGTGGTGGTACATAATGATCCAGAAGAACTTGAGTCCAGATATAAAAGTGAGAATATCAGTTCCCGAAGGAATGATGCATCAATTTATGAGATTATTCAGAGTTTTCTAAAACAAGGAAATTCTTCAATCGTTAAAGTCGCGACAAATGTTGCAAAAAGAGCAACTCCGGCAAGGTGGATACATCATGCTTCTCTGTACCATCATCATCTATGAAAATAATTTATCTCAGTTTTAACTACTAGATTAGTCAAGCACAATTTCAGTACCATATCAGTGTGTACAATATCATTTATTACACCTGCACGCTGATACTGAACAACTATTAATTTATCTCTTTTTTTTTTGTATGGAGGCATTGTCTTTTCTCCTTGTAAGTTTTATGGATAGAATTGGCTAACTCATATGTCATACCGCTTTATATCAGGTTAACTAGGAAGAGTAGTGCACTCTTTGATAGCATGTTTGAAGATGTTGGAAAACAGCCTAAGATAAAATCAGGACCCTTGTTGTCTGGTTTCGCATATTGTCTTTCTTCTTGTAGTATGATATTGCTCAATAAAGTGGTTCTCTCTGGCTATAACTTCACGGCCGGCATATCACTAATGCTATACCAGGTGAATATGAGATCTAATTTTCAAAGATAATTTTGTAATGAGCTAATGGGAATCTATCCTTGTATGTGATAATTGAATGGAATGCATCAATCAAAATTGGGGATCAGTTGAGGCACATATGCTGCACAGGAATCGTCAGTTTTATGTTATTAGTACTGTGGCCAATTGGTCATCTTCCTCAGTTTTCATTTAATTATTTTAAAACTTAAGGCTTTTATTTTGCCTGGTGTTCCATGCAGAACCTTGTTTGTGTTATCATTATTATAGCACTTGGATTCTGTCGTGTCATTTCAACAGAAAAGATGACATGGAAGTTGATTCGAGTTTGGATGCCTGTCAATATTATTTTTGTCGGGATGCTTTTCACAGGCATGTACAGGTATTGAATTCTTGTAAATATATTCCAATTCCAACAGCTAAATTATATGCAACGTATTATGCTTAGCTGTTTTTTGGTTGCATGTCTTGCTAACTTCTTTTCAGTTTGAAGTACATAAATGTTGCCATGGTGACAATTCTGAAGAATATGACAAACATTTTAACAGCAATCGGAGAAATTTATCTATTTAGAAAAATGCAAAGCAGGAAAGTTTGGGCTGCCCTTTTCCTAATGGTAAGTATTTGTTTGCTTCCTTATAATGGAATTACTCAAACTTTGTGAATTTGTACTAGTACTGTTGGGAGCAGCATCATTTCTATTAAATTTGATATAGATTGTGGTAAACTATATATGTTTTGCCTTTTATGATGAGTGCCTTAGAAGATGAGGAATTTACATATATTGTCTTTTAATCATATTGAAATAGGATTGTGGTGGTACTAGCTGGCTAGGATTGAAACCTATGTTACATGAATATGGGTACGATTACCGTACCTGGTATGGTACAAGTACGGCGGTACGAAAATTTTCAAAAAATCTACGGTATGGGTACGGCGATATATACATTATTATATTATATATTTTATTTTAATAAAATATGAGAGTTAGTGTATATGAAATTTTTTAAATTTCTTAATTGTTATGAGATTTGAGAAATTTCTTAAAAAAATATGAGGTTTAAAAAATCATTTAATAATTTTATAAGCCAATAATTGAAAAAAAATTTATCATTAAATTTCTTATAATTTTGTGAGAATGAATGTATAATTTTATATCCAAATGAATTTGGAAAGATCCTCAAATAATTTAAAAGCTAAACTAAATTTCTTGTAATTAGACACCTCTGTTGTCATATGAATGGAGACAATAACAGAAATAGGGGAGGTGAAATTCATCTCTGGGGCTTGTTTAGTCCCACAACGTATTTCTACCAAAAACTGGCCATTATATATTGCTTGTGTTGAGACATCGACATAAAAATCATGCATGTTCGGATCGGGTGCAGCCGGCTGCGTACGTCTCTCTACGTGCGTGGGCGAGCGTGTGTGGACCTGGTCCAGGCGTGGACAACATGGAGCTAAGTGAATGGATTTTCCATGACATCTGGATCTGATGCGCATACCGTACCAGTACCCGGTACCGGTACTCCTGCATATAAGTACCGGGGTAACATAAATTGAAACAAATGGGCTTACCTCAAATTTGATCTATTATACTCGGCTTTAATGTCAATTGCATTTTGCAGGTTGTATCAGCCATATGTGGAGGAATAACTGATCTGTCATTTCATGCCATTGGGTACATGTGGCAAATCTTAAATTGCGTCTTAACCGCAGCATACTCGGTACATAGTCTCAGATAGTCTTCATGTTGCAGTACTTAGAGTTGTTTTACCTTTTCAATTTCACTTCATACCTGTCTCTAAGAACCATCAATTTGATTCAAACTCGAAGATTATAATGCCCGATTTTGATTTTGCACAATATCCTGGACTTGGAAGAACACGAGGAAGAATGAAATATACCAAAAGCAATAACTATTATGAACCTGTTACAAGCAAACTAAATGAAAATTGTATCTGTCTACTAAATATGAGACCTGCAAATGGTGTGTGCTTTCATGTTCTTAGGATACATTTATTAAATTTTTTGTTGGAGCATTTATATATGTAGTTCATGTAAGATTAATAGCCTTCGCTGCTGTTTGTTTGTGCAGCTAACACTACGAAGAGTGATGGATACAGCAAAGCAGTCAACTAAATCTGGCTCTCTAAATGAAGTTTCTATGGTGTTACTAAACAACTCACTTTCAATACCATTTGCAGTTCTCTTGGTTTTGCTATTTGGCGAATGGGAATATGTTTCTAATGCGTAAGTACTGTCCCACTTTATCTACTTAATTAGCAAGGACATTGAACTAGTAGTGAATTGTATATCTATGCACCAACTACTGCATAATGCGTATGCTCAGTGCTTCTTTGCAAAGCAAGTTGAGTGCTGGAACATATATCGTTTGTTTCTTAGTTAATTTGTGAAACTTTTGCTGCTCTAGCATTTGTTGTTGTATGCTCTATTAATATATTATCGGCTTGCAGAGAGGTTATTACCATACCAATGTTCTGGTTTGTCGCCACAATAAGTGGCGTGCTTGGTCTTGCAATCAGCTTCACATCAGTCTGGTTCTTACATCAAACTAGCCCCACGACTTATAGGTAAGAGTACTTGTAGAAGTGATGATTCTGCAATTTTTAGTTGTAGTCTATTTGTATGCTCTCTAACATATCCTGTTTTTTGACCTTTCTTTTCCCCAATGTAGCCTTGTCGGCTCCCTTAACAAGATTCCTATTTCTGTTGCTGGCATCTTGCTATTCAAAGTTCCTGTTAGCATCCCCAACTTGTTTAGCATACTCTTTGGTAAGGGTTTGCTCTCATGAATTAGTCATTTACTTTTAGTATTCTTTTTTGTTTTGAGCAACTGTGGCCATGGCCCATGGCTTGGTGAGTTTGCATCCTTGTGTGTTGCATTGTCGCTTCAATTACTAGTTGTGAAATATCAATTCAAAATCCGATTTAGGAAAGCACATTCTTTTGTTTTTAATTTGATATGAACCATTTGTTTCACATTTTGTTTTTTTTTTTTTTTGCAGCAGATTTGGAGTTATATTTCTTGAGAACTTACCATTTGATCAAACTATGCAGGTCTTTTTGCTGGAATATTCTTCGCGAAGGCAAAAATGTCCTAATTGTGTAATTTTTGGGGAAATTATATTGAGGTTATTTTGTTCCAAATTTGATCACGTTAGAAGATATAGATATTTGAGAAGCATTTTTTGTCATTTGTAATTCTTAATTAATCTGTACTGGAAAAACTGCACCGGTTAGCATGAAAGAAGCGAGAATAAAGCCCAAATTACTAACATAAAAATCATATGTACCTTAGTTTGTCTTGTGTTTCGGCTTAACACAAGACAAACTAACCACGTTGGACATACTTTTTTTGTTTTTTGTTTTTTTTTAATATACGGAAGGTAAAATTATTAAATTTGGTTGAGGGAAATTAAAATGGAGGAGGAAAGGGAAAAGGGAAAATGAAGGGAAGGTAAAGGCACACCTATCCCATTCCCATTCCGCATGACATTGAGATTTGAGAGGCCCAAAATCGAAAAGAAATTATTTTTATTTTTTTAAAGTTTGGGGTTGGGATAAGGTGCTTGTGGACGGCTCGTGTTGGGCATCTGGCTCGTTTCCGGACCATACGCGCATAGCGTAAATATAAAGCAATAACAAAGTGGTGGGAGTTGGAACGCCTCGTCCTTGAACGGTGACAAGTTACTTACGTTACAAGTTACAAGTGCAACTAGAACTAGGAAACGCACACAGTTCACAGTTGCGGCAATGGCATCTCTGGGCATGGGCTACACTACTCTGCCCGCGGCCAAGGCCAAGGTCACGGCTGCCGGCCGAGCGAGGAGGCCGGCCGTAGCAGTCGCACTCGCCACCAAAGGCGCTGCTGCAGCCGGAGCCAAGGCAGAGGAGAAGGGGCTCCTCGACTGGATACTGGGCGGCCTGCAGAAGGACGACCAGCTCCTCGAGACCGACCCCATCCTCAACAAGGTCCAGGCCCAGGGCTCCTCCTCCGTCTCCGTCAAGTCCAAGCCTGCTGCCCCCAACAGCGGCGGCGGCACCTTCGGTGGCTTCGGCGGCCTCTTTGCCAAGAAATGAAGCCCTCCGCCTCCACTCATACATCCGTCCGTCTAGTTTTATTTTGCTTTTCTTTACAAGGAGGAGAACCAAACATATATATATGAATTGTATGCCAATTAATTCTGATAATTTTTAATCAATGTGGTTGCAAATTTCAGATCAAACCACCATTTCTTTCTTTCTTTCTTTTCACTCTATCATGCATCTTTATTTTATTACATTTTTTTCATTATTTCTTAATTTGTTTACTTTTATTTATTTATTAATTATTATTCTTTTTTTAATAAAATACTGTCACACGACACTTCGGTCGTTATTTTTTTATTAATAATTATTAGGCGTTAATTAATGATTTTAGTAAATAAATAAATAAAATGTTTAATTATACTAGACGTTGGAAAGCTGCCATAACCATTCACCATTGGCATCTGCCCTTTTTTCTCACTGCGTTTTCCTTCGTCTCCGTAAAATTTTTTCTTGGAAAATAAAGGACCAATAAATGTACATTTTTTCCTCTCCGTTAAATTTTGTCAGTCCCGATTGATTCTAACAACAAAGATAATAACCCCTTTCCGATCTATTAAATTTTGATTGATTGTGTATATAAAAAAAAATGTTTTCAATGTTCCCATAGAGGATTGTTAAAATGCTATGCATAGCACGGATGACCTTCATGCTACGGATTTGTTCTTGAATTTCATGGTTCAAATAATCGATCAAAACCGTTCATTATCTTTTTCATATTGAAATCTCATTAGAAACCAAATTTTATATTTTTTTGAATTTTTTTACTATTTTTCTCAGATTTTTGAAAATCACTGTTATTGAAAGGTCCAAAATATTAAGTATTTAAAAAATTTGAGAAAAATAGTAAAAAAATAAAAAAAATGTAAATTTTAGTTTCTAATGGGGCTGTTTGAATTCCCCAAGGAATTTGGAAAATTTCATCTTCCTACCATAAATTTATTATAAACAATCCAAACTCTTCATAAAGTTACACAATTCCCAATAAATTTATTCCTAGGAATTGCAACTTTTCCAAATTCCTAAGCGATTCGAACGGCCCCAATGAGATTTCAATATGAAGAAGATAATAAATGGTTTGGATCAGTTGTTTGAAGTATGAAATTCAAGAACGAATCCGTAGCACGAAGGCGATCCGTACTATGCATAGCATTTTAGCAATGGCGAGTCGCGACTCACAAGAGGGTCCGTGAGTCGAGCTGAAAACTCCTAAATCTTGTTAAAAATGACCGATCCAAACCGTTCAATACGATCTCCCTATGGAAACCTCCATGCTAACCAAAATTTACATTTTTTCGAAATTTTTAAATATTTTTTCGGATTTTTAAAAACTGCTATTTTTTAACAGTTCAGAACAAATTAGATTGACGATTTTTTAAATTTTCAAAAAAATACTTAAAATTTTTTAAAAAATGTAAATTTTTATAAGCATGGAGGTTTCGATAGGGAGATCTTATTGAACGGTTTGGATCGGTCATTTTGAACAAGATTTAGAAGTTTTCAGCCGACCCTCTTGTGAGTCGAAACCATTGTCTTGCAAAAATAATTGATTTTTGGACGCAAAAATCAAGCAACGATACTCAATGTTGATTTAATTTTTCGGCATAGGGGGTGTCAATTTTAATGATATTAAAATGATAAAACAATAATTTAATGAGGATTGGAAATGAGTATATGAGTTTATGTAGAATAGAATAGATTAGAAGTGTAGTGAGTAGAGAAAAGGAAAGGAAGGCAGTAATTGTAATTTGTAATTTGAAGGTAGGCAGTAGAGAGTAGATGTAGATGGATAAGATAAATGAGTTAGCATTTAATAATAATATGAATGAATTTGCGTCCTTGATTTATTTAATTATTATAATTATGATTATGATTTAATTAATTAATTATGAATAGCATTAGTAAATAGAAGATAGGTTGCTAGTTCCTTTTTGAGTGGTTGACTGGAACAAAGCAAAAGACCAAGAAATTTTGATAAAATCACAAACCAACAAGTGACAAGTGACAAGTGACAAAAGAGAGAGTAAGAATGGGGAGCAAGAGCAGGACGGGTGGGGTGGCGACGGTGGCGGATCTGGTGCATCGGGTGGCGTCGTCGTGCCTGTCTCAGCGGCTGCCCGGCACGCGCACATTCGAGGAGGAGGACGAGCAGTGGAGCAGCGGAAGCAGCAAGGAGCATGAGCATGAAGAGGAGCATGTAGACTCCATCTCCATCGCCAGAGCCATTGCCCGAGAGAAGAACGACGAAGATGAGGAGGAGGAGGAGGAGGAGCAGCAGCGCCTCCGCCTCTTGGAGCAGGAGGGCAAAGATCCCACTTCAAGTTCAAGTTCAGGCAGCAAAGATCAATCCCAATCGCAATTGCATATGATGGACTCTCTTCTCGCTCACGTCTTTCACTCCGTCTCTGCCGTCAAGCGCGCCTACAGGTAACTAACAGCTATTCTCATCGCGAGCTAGAGTCTCTTCATTTCATTCATTAATGCTCCTTCATCCTCCCCCTCCCTCCCCCTCCCAGGACCCTCCAGCAGGCCCACTGCCCCTGGGACCCCCACAAGATCCACGCTGCTGATGCTGCCCTCGTCTCCGAGCTCCGCAAGCTCGACACCCTTCGCGACCGTTTCCGCCGTGCCCGCATGCGTGCTTCCACCACCCCTGCTTCCCCACCACCAATGCTTAGCGATGCTGTGGCTCCCTACCAAGCCGCCCTCCATGACTTGAAAAACAACCTCAAACTCAAGGACGCTGAACTCGAAAATCTCCGCCACAGGCTCCGCCATTCTGAGCTGCTCGCTGCTACTGTCCCTAGCAAACCCCACTCCCGCTCCCATTCTGCCAGATGGGCTACCTTCTCTAACGGACTTGGTAAATTAAACTCACCCTTTCTCTCTAACAAGCTATCAATCAATTATAAACTTCTTACCTTAAGCTCTATAGTATAGATCTCTATGAATTATTATTAACCAACAACAAATGTCATCCAGGAAGCGTACTGGCCACCGCAATTCCACAGTTGTTTGAGGTGGGCATGCTGCAAATGAAACCAGCATCCAAATCATTCACATCCCAGCTGCTTGCCCTCATGAGAGCAGCTCGGTGGGACATCCCTGCCACCATGCAATCTCTCCTCCCCGGAGCCTCATCAAATCTTCCACCTCAGCATGCAAAGTTTGCTCTGGAGTCATACGTGAACAGCCGCCTCTTCCACGGCTTTGAGCATGAATCATTCTACTTGGACGGATCACTCGCCTCACTCCTTGACCCAGCCGCCTTCCGTAGGAGCTGCTTCTCTCAGTTCCAGGACATGCGCACCATGGACCCCACTGAGATGCTGGGTGTGCTTCCAACATGTCAGTTTGGCCTTTTTGCTGCCACAAAGTACCTATCACTTGTTCATGAGAAGATGGAAGAATCTCTTTTCGGTCATAAAGAGCACCGGCAGCAGGTCATGGCAGGGATCCACCCTAGGACGGAATTTTATGCAGAGTTCCTTCGCACGGCAAAGGCCGTGTGGATGCTGCATTTGTTGGCATTTGCGCTTGATCCAGCACCGACCCACTTTGAGGCTAGAAAGGGGGTGGAGTTCCAGCCCGAGTTCATGGAGAGTGTTGTGAGGTTTGCAACTGGGCGTGTGCCGGCTGGGTGGGTTGTTGGTTTTGCAGTTTCACCGGGGTTCAGGCTCGGCAACGGGTCTGTGATTCGTGCTAGGGTTTATCTCATCCCTAGAAATGCAGGACAGTAGAATTAGTCCAATTTAGATGGAATTCATAGTTAAGGTTTTGGTCTAGTTAGCAGGGTAGTTGCAGGTCTCAGTTAGAACCATTTGTTAATTTGAAGCAAATTTGATGCGGTTAACTGGGTTAGATTTTTTTTTTTTTTTAAATCAATGCTTCGTAAGGCCGGTTGGTAACAGCTTCAACTTCAAAGTACTGTCTGTGAAACGATGAGATTCATTTCGTATTACATGATGAAATTATTGCTAGGCCGGCCGTTTCTATTTTTCTTTCTGATCATGTGCCAACGATACATCGAAAGAGTGCCCATTTAAAAACTTCTCACCAGGACTAATCAGTATTATTATAAATAAAGAAGCGTGGGAGTCCGGAATTGCATTGGTAAATATAGGTGGACACGGGATTCGGTCAAAGAGCGTGCGATGAAATATTTTTCAGTTTTTGAGACGTTACCGATATGAATGTTTGTGTGTCGAGTGTCATCGCGCACAAAATTTACCCGATTCATCATGTACATCTAATTGGTAGCGCAAAATTTTTTTTATACTTGGGATCTCCTTCTCCTTTGCGCAGGTTAGAGCCTCTGACACCCTATTCTGCCATTCCTTTACTCCTCCTCCTCTCTTGCATGCCCCGTACCCTTCTATCTATCTCCTGAATCAATTGATTTTTCTCCTTTCGATCATTAACTTTTGTGCAGAGAGACCAAGAGAAGAAAAGAGGACGCATAGAAAGTTTGGTAGCGATTTTTATTAGAGGAAAAAAGGAGAACCGCAACAATTTCTCCATGGTAGCCTCCCCATGATTCTGACTTTCTATTCCCTTTTTCAGGTATTGTTGCTTCTGCCGACCTCCCTCTCTCTCTCTCTCTAAATGTTCCTCCTTCTGTCCTTCAAATTGTTTTGTTACTAATTACGCTGGTGTGTTGTGGCACTATTTTGTTCTTTCCCCTACTCCTTTGGAAGTTTGGATCTGTGGTTCGTGTTAAATTAATGCAAAATAGAGACAATTTGAGATGGACCAAAACAAGAACAGATGATACCTTTCTGTTCGTGTTAGGTTTAGGACATGGATTAAGTTTTTACTTTTATTTTATTTTTGTTCCCTTTCTTAACTTTGGTTGACGGAATTACTCAAAAAAGAGTCAAAAGACCTATTATCTAAATAGACTAATACTTGCTAGCTTCCAATATCTTCAATTTTTATTTATCTCCTTTAAATATGATGTATTCATTTTATATTTGATGATGATTAGATTTTTTCTTGAATACTAGGTCTTTATACTGTTTATTTTTTATTTTGCAATGAAATGTATCTTATTTAATTTTTACTTATGTTGCCAATTTACTTGATTTTGCATTTTCAAGTTTCAAAATGTATCTTATCATAAAGCTGTAAATAGTTATGTGAACATGTTTTCAATTGTATCTTGCTCTCAGGAGGTGGGTCTAGCAATGACCAGCTCTTCTCAATGTCTAGGGATTAAAGTTGTTTCAGGAAAGTGTTTTGAACTTCTAATTGGTAAGAATCAACCAGTTATTTAATTTGCTTAAAAAAAATTCCAGTTTGATGGTTTATTTGTCTCCTACATGGAATTAGTGGATAAATTTCTGAACATATGCTACTACTTTATTTTGAACATTTATGTTTTACCAGTAAAAAGTGATGCTTCAAGCTATTTCAAGTGTTACCTGATCTCAGTTTAATATAAAAATACTGGTCATAATAGCAACAAATTCCAATTTGGTGGTTTATTTGCCTTTTATTTGGAATTTGTGGATTAGATTCTAGAGTAGAATTCACCCTGGTGCATAGTAGTTCATTTGCTGTGGCTTTATATGTATTCTATGATGCTTACACCTATGTATCAGATTGGTTATGAAGAGTTAATTTCCAATGGCCAGCTCATCTCGATGTGTCGGGTCCAGAATGCTTACTGCAGCTGTTTCAGAAAACTGTTCTGATTGGTAAGAATCGAACCATTAATGATGAGGTACGCCTAACTTCAGAGGTTGCAATGACACCTAATCTGAAGATTCTCAAGGTAGGCTACAAATTGAGAAGCATCCCTTCTATGTCGGTATATATTAAGTGACCAAATATTACAATTTCAAGATAGCTCTCTCAAAGAAGTCAACAAAGTTCAGCAAACCATTTGCAGAATTGATAAATGTTCAATCATATTGAATGGATTATCTTTCAGGTACATAGCAAATTCTCCTGATTTCCCGATAGATTGAGGTATTTATACAGTATATTGGAATTTGCTTTAAATTAGGGATACATGGATTTTAAATCAATCGGACAATAAAGTTGCCACATAGGGATTAGAATTTAAGAATTCGGACTGAAAATTAATAAGGAAACATGTAAAAATTAGAGAACTATCATGTCACAGTATACTATTTTTTCTTAGCTTACCATATGTTGATTCTGTATATTGTTCACATCTTATTTTGACTCTTCGTTTTTAGATTACATCACAACTCTCCTTTGTGTTGTTTAATTGGTTTTGCAAACTAACGATCACATTTCAATAATTTTTTTTTAATTATAATTCAATTATAGAAAATCAAATGGATACGACATTAATTTAAAAGTTTTATCTAATTTCATTTCAGTGGATATAAACACAAGGAGACATCATCCATGATATATATAAGTGCTAAACGATTACTCTTTGGTCAAAACAAAATTTAACCTAACTCAGGTTAATTATTAACTATTCAGGCATCATGTCTTTGGTGCTCATCGTTAACAAGCATAAAAAAAAATTAGCTAACATTTGTAATTTTTTCCAAATTAATAAAATTAAATCATAGAACTAAAAAAAATACAAATCTCAATTATACAAAACATAATAATTAAAATATAATAACATTTTTTTTAAGACTCATGTATCGAGCGAAGCTCGATATCTCCGCCTAGTAAGTAATAGAGAGCATAAAACAAAAGGGATCCAAAATCCCATAACAAGGAGAATCCAAAGAAATTTATGGCAATCTGCATTTCGATAATCTTTCAGGTTTGATCGACTGATAACAATTGCATAACTATAATATAGAAGTAGTACTTTGTCAATATTTCCCTCCCTCTAACTACTGTTAAACCACTTTTAGGCATGATAGACAGCCTCAGAAAGAAAGGAACTATGAGATATTCAACATCAGACCTCTACAGAATCATTGCAAAGTAAAAGAATTATAAAGAAACAAACAAAAGGGAGTCAAAATTCTGGAGATGACCGCTACTTAAATCACAGCATTTTGCCAATTTACACTCGCTAGAAGGAAGATAATGTCAGATATGAACGGATTCTGTCTGAAACTGTCAGGATAAACACAAAGCGTCTAGGAAGAGTGCTTGTTTTAGTCTTCAAGAAAGCCCTTCTCCTCCAAATAAGAGACAACCTGTCCGGCCATGGCCGATGGAGAGGGGCAGGAACCTTCTTCCTGCTTTATTTCTATCTGGACAAGCAGATTCAAGGAGCTGTATCAATAATTGCTTTCTAGGAACGTATACAACTCTTGTATTAAAAATAGAAGAATTCACAAGAGAGAGAGAGCTTGGTGTAAGAATATTGCAAGGAAAAACAAAATTTAGAGCAAAAAAAGAACCAGAGTACCTCGCAGTTCAAAGGTGGCTCATAAGGGTCGTCAATTCCAGTAAAACCTGAAAGAAAGCATTAAAGTAACCCAATTATGTTGTTTTCAGTGGAAAGAGCCAACTAACATGTACATAATTCAAATGGCTTGAACCAGAAAAGTTATTGTATTACCAACAACTTTGGACAGATGCAGCCTATATTCATAACAACAACTGACATGCAGTTTGCTAATAATATAGCCAAATGAACACCAAAGCAGCTTGAAGTTATGAAAATTTTTTAAAAAGAAAAGAGAAATAAGACGTGAGGAGAGTGAACGTGGCATGTTAAATCAATAAATAGCATATACTTGCGAAGAGAATTGTTATATAAATTTCAGAACAACAAATACACAGATAAAAATAAAATAAAATAAAAGAAGGACCTTTGATTTTGCCAGCACGGGCAAGCTTGTAAAGGCCTTTGGGATCCCTTGATTCACAGACTTCCAATGGCATATTCAAGAAAACCTGGGCATTGTTGCAGTAGAATAAATAGAGAACATAAAAGAGAATAGCAAATATGAATATGAATAAAAAAGGGTGGGGGGAAGGGGAAGGGGAAGGGGAAGAGGAAGAAGAGGGGAGACTTCAATAAAGCTTGCATCAGGTAGCAATGCACGGCAGGAGTCGCGATCCCTGCGGTAAGGGGAGATGAGGCTTGCAATGCAAATGAGGCCTGCATCTGCGAACAGTTTTGCTACCTCGCCTGTTGCAGGCGTTGTAAAAATGATCACAATGATAATCTGAAATAATGGCATGAAAATGATATACATACATAGATGCATACATACCTACACGACGGATGTTTTCAGTGCGGTCCTGAGCAGAGAAGGCGAGGTCCTTGTTGAGGCCATGCCTGAGGTTGTCGCCGTCAAGCACATAGGCGAGCTTGCGGCGGGAGTGCAGCTCGCGGCCGAGGGTACAGGCGAGAGTGCTTTTCCCTGAGCCGCTGAGGCCGGTGATCCAGACAACGCAGCCCTTTTGCTTGAGCAGCCGCTGGCGGTCGGCCCTGCCCACGGGGCATTCGTGCCAGAAAATGTTGTTGGCAGTCCCTGCCGCTGCCGCTGCGCCTGCGCCTGCGCCTGCGCCTGTAGTGGACCCCATCTGCCTTGAATGCTGAAAAATCAATCCAATAAAGTAATATGGTATGGCATTCCTGCAATGCAATTTAATGCAATTGGCAATCGAGAAGGACAAGAGAGGAGAAGAGGAAGCAAATCAACAATTGAATGAATGATAGAAAGGGAAATGAATCCATGTACCTTGATCCTTAAAAGAGAAGAGAAATTCTCTGAAGCCCTCTTTCTTTTTGTTACTATTGGATTCAGAATTGGGAATGAATGAATGAATGGTGATCCGATAATACTATATTATATTATATTCTTTCTTATAATAATAAGAAAGAAGCTGAGGTTTGAGATTTTACCTTTAATTTCGGTTCGGTTCGGTTCGGGACTTGGGGAAAAGGAAAATCGAAAATAAATGAATGAATGGGTCTACATTTGTGTCCTGGTGCGTGCTTCCAAGCGCTTCTTCCCTTTTCCCATATTTTCTATTCTTATTAATTAATTAATTAATCATTACAATTAAAATTAGGGAATTCTCTTTTCTTTCCTGAAATGTAAATTGTAAATTGTAAATTGTAATGGGGATTGGATTAAATTGGAATAGCCGAATAGCGGAATAGGGAGGAACAACAAAACCAAAACACCGCAAGACGTCACATGACAATACTAAATCAGGACTGATAAACGTCATCCACCAAAAAACCATCCGCGTCATCCAATTCCTTTCCTCCCCTCTGACTTCCGCTATTTTTCAGCACGCCTGGGTGAGGCGTCTCCCCTTCCCTCACGCACCCTCCCTCCCTCATGCATCTTTCCTCCCTAACGCGTCTTCCTTGCTCGTCAGCACTCTCCCTTCCGTCCTTCCTTCCTCCCTCGCGATCTGTTTTCCCTCCATCTCCCTCACACTTTATCATGTCTTATTAAATTGAACAGATATAACAACTAACTGAACATAAATAACAAATAAACTGAACATATGTAACAGACAATATGAATTCAAACAAAAAAGTAAAAGTGAGAAAATAAACTGAATAGTTATAACAAATAAACTGAACAGATATAACAACACATGTTGACTCGTATAAAAAAAATAAAAGTGAGCAAATAAATTGAACATAAATGACAATTAAATTGAACAGTCATATCAAATAAACTGAACATATGTAACAATAATGTAGACTCATATAAAAAATAAAAAGTGAGCAAATAAACTGAACAGAAATGACAATTAAATTGAACAGTTATACCAAATAAACTGAACATATGTAACAACAATGTAGACTCATATAAAAAATAAAAATGAGCAAATAAACTGAACATAAATGACAATTAAATTGAACAGTTATATCAAATAAATTTAACAGATATAACGTGAGATAGAATAGAGAGAAAAAAGAAAGAAAGGAAGGACCAGTGGGAAACTAAAAAAATCAATAAGAATGAGAGGAGAAAAAAAAGGGAGCAAAGGGACTCCCACCTGGAAAAGAAGAAGTCAGAAAAAAGAAGGAAACAAAAAGAGTGAGGGAAACTCACGAAGGAAGAGAGAGAATGGAGAGGGAAGCCGCGTCTTGAAGCGAAGGGAGGAAAGAGGAGAAGGTATCGTTGGGAGAGGGAAAGGTAGCGATGGGTGAGAGGTTCGATTGGATCAGAAGGTGCGCTGGACTTGATGGCTTGGATGACAATAAGTTGGATGGTAAGTAGTAATTACCATACTAAATACCTCTACTTTCTGCTGGGCTGGGCTGGACTGGATTGGGTTGGGCTGGGCTCAAGCTCTCCGTTGCCCTCTGCGTCCCCTCCAGTCCTCCACCTCCAACTCTTAATTGCTTTCTTATGTTTCTTTATGGTTTACATAACAACTTCCGACGGGTCAATCAGTCCCACAAAAATGAAACTTTATTTTGTAACCTAAGCAACCGAGCCTTACAAAATATAAAAATACCAAAATACCCAGTCATGCAATTTGACACTTCCTTCTTTTTCATAATAATAACTCGATGAAGCTAATCAAAACTCAAAAGGTTTAATGACTTCATATTCTTCATTTAAAATTCTTAATCATTCATTTTTTTTAAAAAAAAAAACCCTCAATATAATCTATCTAGTCTTCTACATGTTTAAATCTAGTGGCTCAAAAACCACTTCTGCCGCATACCTACTTTTATTCAATTAATTATGGCCCAAATTCATTTTTTTCTACACCTCCAGACTGTCTAAACTTCATCACATGATAAGTGATACTTTTTAAGACTTCCACTATTTTTTTATATATTTCCAAAAATACATGTCATAGAAATATATTTTTGAAAAATATGTCCACCAAAACAAAACAGCTCCGCTACCAAATACGGAGCAGGAAATGGCAATCATTTCCGTTTATAGCTTTGTAAAATGATAACTTGTGATGTGTACCTTGCTTTGTGATCCAAATACGAAGTATGCTGATCTCATGTATTCACTAATAAAAGTTTGAGCGCTGGACACAACGGCATGCATAAAATCAGATACAGCAATACTGCGAGTCGCCTATCATATTACAAAATTAACATAAATTCAATTAATTAATTCCCTATCTAGATACGCTCAAAATGAACCTCTTGCCTTGCATTTCTTAATTCCTATATAAAATCTGTTTATATATGTATTTATTTATTTTTGTGGTTTTTTATCAGTAAATTTCATGCGTACATTTCAAAACCAATTCAGGCATCAAATTATACTTGAAAAATATATATTTTAATATTTTTCCCATTTTTTTTGGGTAGAAAATTAGTATTATTGTTACCCAGTTGTGTTTATCAGGTTCTTCATGATTCCAACATTGTTTTGGTGATTTTTGACGCATCGAGACGGACATAGTTGAAGATTCAGACGGATCATCTGGATGTTGTGAAATACACAATCGCTAATAATGCTACTCAAAATCGATTTTTTAATGCACATATTCCAAATAAACCACAAGAGCTATTCATGCACACATTCGCTTTAGTAGGGGGGAGGGGGGAAGAAAAAAATTTTCCCTCCTTAAATTGTATATTAAAGAGTTATTTTTTTCACACTTAGAATCGGTGGGTGGTTTTTCTTCTCTTCCTTCTTCTCCAAACTAAACTTGGCATTTTCCTCCCGTTCAAGATAGAAATATGTTCTTCTTACAAATTACACAGTTTTTTTTTATCTAGAACTAATATTGTAACATTATTAACAAACAATCTAACTCTATTAAGGAGTCCAATAGATATCATCACTCATCAAGTATATTGATAAAGACATATGATTTTCTTGATGAACAATATTTCCTCATACAATTTATGTGAATTGAAAATAAAGTCCATCTTGTAATTTCTATCTTTTGTTTATTGATTATGTGATTTCATAAATTGCTTAAGTAGAACTGACAACATCCAATAGAACTTAAGGATGATAGTAGCTTTGACATAATTTGTGATTAAACTACTCGATGATAGTAGTAGCTGATGAGTGAAACCAAGATTAAGTAGCTGATAGGTGAACGTTTTTCACAATCATGATTGCGAGATATCTTTCGAAAACATAAGTTAAAAGTGATGATCGAATTTTCAATAATTATAAGCACTATCTAGCAACACGTTATAATTCCTAATTAATCAACATAAATAAATAACAGTATTTCAATCCTGCATAAGAAATAAAATATTTCTTTGTTTTGATTTTTATGTCACATGATATCAGTGTATAATCCAAGATATGAATGTGTCATTCTTGCATATTATACATTTCTTGATCTAGAATTGATCGTCTAGTTTACATGCATACGGTCCAACTCTATCAAAGAGCCCAAATAAACATCATCAATTACAACGTATATTAATGAAAGACATACGGTTTTTTTTATGAACAACATTTTGTGCACAATTCATGAGAACATAAATAAAAGTCTCTATATCAGCCCTTATTATGAATCAACATTAGACGATATTTATAGAACCTATCCTCATATGAAAAAGTTGAATCATCTCAAATTTAAAATCAAACTCATATGAAATAAATAATGACACATAACATAATTTATATATTTATTTTATTGGATCATGTCATGTCATGTATATGTTTTGATTATAATTATACACTTAGCTCAGCGTATGTTGTATATTCACAAGTGACTTAGATGTAATTGAATTATAAATATAATTAAATAATATAAGAGCAGTCAGCAGTGGAAGTGGATACAGACAGTAGAGATGAGTTTTTGCGTGTTGGGTTTTGGTGAGAGAAGTGAGTGTGAGTGCTTTAATTTTATATTTATATCGTGAGCGCGAGCGCCGAGCGGGTGAAATAAAACAAAACGGCAACGCAAGTACGCAACGGAGGGGGTGACTGAGTATGAGTATGAGTATGAGTATGATTTGGTGGGTGCCGGACAGGTGTTTGAAGGAAAGCGCAAGAGAAAAAAGAGAAAGGAGGCGACATGGCGAGAGGAGAGCGCATCCCGTTTCCCGGACGGGACAAGAGACCGCATTCACTTCACTTCACTTCAGTTACTCTTTCTCTCTCCATCCAACCAAATTAGTAAAGTAAATTAAGTTGTTTCCAGCAAATTTCCAATTCCATGCTCCTCCTTGATTTCCTTCCTGCTATAAATACTAGTTTCTCTCCTCCTCCAAATGCAATGCAACCCACAGAAGAGAAGAGACAACCCAACTCCAAATGCAGAGCTTCTCCTTCTCGTCCCGCTTACCAACACCACAGCCCCTTCCCCATATGCATGCACGACCAAAACACAACCCCAAGTCCCCCCTCTCCGTCTCTTCTCCCCTCACCCTCGCCGTGCCGCCTTTCCCCTCCTCAGTCGTCTCCACGCCTTCTATCCCAGCATGGATCCTACAGGTACCTACATATATTGCCTAGCTACTTGAAAATTGAAATATATATAGTCTCTCTCATCACTGTGTTATTTCTTATTTGAGGACCTAGCTATATATATTACCTTATACATCCAAGTCTACGTCGTCACTGTGTTATTTGATGACCTCTTCATCCCTTTTTTTTTTTTTCCTAACTTTAAAATTTAAGCTGAGAAAGAGGAGGCTGCCAGATTCGCGGAGGCATCTACGAAAGGAAATTTGGTTCCGTTGCAGCGTGTCATATTCGCGGACCATCTCACGCCAGTGCTCGCATACAGGTGCCTTGTCAGGGAGGATGACCGTGACGCTCCGAGCTTCATTTTTGAGTCCGTGGAGCAAGGCTCCAAGGGCATCAATATGGTATAACATAATATATGATTCAACCTCAAACGATCAGCATTATTATTTCTTAATAATTCACACATATATCACTTTCTTGCTTGCTGCTGACACTATGTTTGTTATATTCCAATTCAGGGCCGGTACAGTGTGGTGGGGGCCCAGCCAGCAATGGAGATTGTTGCCAAGGAGAACTCCGTATCGATAATGGATCACGAGAAAGGCCAGATGATAGAGGAACATGTTCCCGATCCCATGTCCATCCCTCGCCAAATCATGGACAGCTTCACTCCTCAGCTGATAGACGGCCTCCCCGATGCCTTCTGTGGTATTATATCACCTCATTTCTTCTTCCTCTAAATTCATGCATTACATCATAATGCATGCATGCATGCATGCACGTCATAAATTTATGTTTTTTTTCTGAAATAAATGTTCTGTTATTTCTGGTTCCTAATTATGTAGGCTTTGCATTTCCTCCATGTTGCGTAACCAGTCAGGTGCAACGTGCGAGAGATCATCCTTTTGTCTTTATTGGAACATGCTCACTGAGAGTGTTACATCTTGGTTGCATTTTGTAATCATGCAAGAGAGTATTATGTAGCTGTCTCTATATATATTAGATTCAACAGCTAAGTTAAGTGTGCATTAAATTCATAATCAGTGGACTAATTCGTTTTAAGATATTTGAGCATGTTGACTGATTCTCTTTCCTTTGGAACAAGATGTTTTAAATCAGGAATATATATAGTCTCTACTTTTACAAACTTACTTCTCTTACTAAGGTTGCTTCTTGTGTAAGTTCCAGAACTGGCGTCGCTAGCGTAAAAAAACTTAGGTGGCCTATGTAACTCAATTATTAGGAAAAAACGGTCATTGCTTGTTTTTTCTTTTATTTTCAGCGCCTTTTTTTCTAGCAGTTAATTTTAAATTAAAGGCAGAGGGAAAATATAATGAGAAATGAATGCAAAAGATAGATAAATAATAGGCAAATAAAATAAAACAACACGAGGTAGGTTTTTCGGCAGGCGATTGGGGTAGGAAGTGAAATCTATATCTTAAAAAAATTGAAAGGAAAAAAGTGATCCTAATTGGACTTTGCACAGTGCTGAAATTTCTTACCGCAAACTGTGCCTCCGGTACAGTAGGCTTCAAAGCTAAATAATTGTACTGTACAGTAAGCACAATTACTCTATATTGATTATTATATTGTATTTACTATAAGCTACTTTTTAGGATTTGAGTTGAACTTTACAACTATGTTAGTCAGAAAAAGTTTATTTTTCTTGTGGTGTTCTAAAGTAATATTGAAAAATCTTGGCTATTAGTTAACTTAAAATTCTAATTGGCCATTTATGCAGTTAACCATATGCATTGGGAGCTTTTGATAGGCTAAATAAAACTAAAGAGAACTAAATACATCCGAAAATGCAATACATAGTTCCAAATATAGGCAGGAAACTAGCATTGCTACCATCCCAACCTAATGCAAGCCGGTAGCATTGCCAGCATCCCACCTTTGGCTGTGCTGGCCTCCTTCACCTTTTTCTAAGTTGAACCAGAAGAGAAAAGAATGTAACGGGAAGAACAATGGTTACATCCATCAATGGAGCAATTAATGTTGGCAAGGAGACATAAGGGACCTAAAGCAGAAAAAATGTGCAGTTCAGAGACAGATTGAAAGCTATGTATAGGTGTAGAGGACTCGTGAGATTTTTTTGAAAGGATGTAATGGTCTTTGCTTATTCCTATATCTTCCTTTTGATCTTAAAGGATGCCAGTAGTGCTAACATGCTGCTGATATTTCAAAATCCAGATGACATTTTCCGACATATTTCATTCTGTTTATTATTTGTTCTATTAGAGAAAAGAAGGATTTTCCATATAGTATGTCGAACCAATATGCCTGACTCCTGACAATCAATTCTTCAGAAGTCGTGATTATTTATAGTCTTTGCATTTCTTTTGCAGGTGGCTGGGTAGGCTATTTTTCATATGACACTGTTCGCTTTGTTGAGAAGAAAAAGCTCCCATTTTATAATGCTCCCCTTGATGACAGAGGTCTTCCGGACATTCATTTGGGTCTCTATACTGACGTTTTTGTGTTTGACCATGTGGAAAAGGTGTTCCTGTTTTTATTTTTCCTTAAAATATCTTGCAAGTTTTCTCTAACCAAGGAGGTGTAACTACCCCATAATATGACTTTCTATATGATTTTGTATTTATTATACTGGCTTCCTAGACAAAGTTTCGCTAACATTTATTGCGCTGATGCTACTATTTTAATTTCTCAGTATATAGCTAATATTTAAGGAGGAAGTTAACTCTTTCTTTTTTTCAGTTATTACCATTACTTACATGGCTTGAAAAAAGTTTCTGTTGGCTTTCTGACTAGTGATGTATATTGATTTAGAAAGCATATGCTATTCATTGGGTGCGAATAGACCAGTATTCTTCTGTCGAAGAGGCCTACGAAAAAGGAAAAAGCCAACTCAGCAGATTGCTTTCCAAACTACACAATCTGAATGTGTGAGCATCTTTTTTAGCTACAGTTGTCTAATTTATGAGAAAGCAAGTCAGATTTTATTTGGTAACCAACAAACCAAAATAGATTTTATCTTCAACAATGCCCAATAAATTTATTTATTTTTTGTTTAGACCAAGACTTCGTTCTGGATCCATCAATCTAAACACTTCCCAATTTGGATCCAAACTGAGGAATTCATCAATGACGAACGAAGAATACCAAAGTGCTGTTTTGGAAGCAAAGGAGCACATATTGGCAGGAGATATTTTTCAGGTAGTGTTAAGTCAACGGTTTGAGAGGAGAACATTTGCGGATCCATTCGAGGTTTACCGGGCATTGAGGGTCGTGAACCCAAGCCCTTATATGGCTTATTTACAGGTACCTTGGTGTTTGCTGATTATTTGTTATGCTTTTGTTTGACAAAGTCTTGCAATATGGATATGAAAATAACTTCTAACGTTGGCCTAGTTTTTTTTTTTTTCTTTTTACTCAGGCACGTGGGTGCATTTTGGTTGCGTCAAGCCCAGAGATTCTGACTCGGGTGAAGAAGGTATGTTCACCTGATGCATTATTGTTTATCACAGACACTGATAAAAACCTAAAAGTGGTCTTGAGATGTAATATACTAAAAGTGGTCTTGATTGATACCAAATCCAACTTGGCTCCTTTTGAATGATACTATTAGACTAACAACTTTGAGGGGCAATTGGTTTGCTTAATGATGTATTACTGCCTTGCAGTCAAAGATTGTAAATCGGCCACTTGCTGGCACTATCAGGAGGGGAAAAACTGAAGAGCAGGACTTGTTGCATGAGCAGCTGCTGCTGAGCGATGAAAAACAACAGGCCGAGCATATCATGCTTGTCGATTTGGGCCGGAATGATGTTGGCAAGGTTTGTGCTCTTCGAATATTACTTATTTTTGTTTTCAATATATGGAAATTTGCAAAGTGTCCTCCGTTGTCTGGTGGCTGTGAGAATCCCTTCTCTTTTCATGCACAAGATTTCCACTCTGTCAAGGAGTTGGAAAGAGCTTATAATTTAAGTTTGTTTTGAACTTTTGATTATCAAAATGCTGTCACTTATTCAAGAATTCAGTTGAATGAAATCACAAAAGTGACTTAATTTTTGTGCAAGTCTGTTTAATTGAATGCTTGTATGACCTCTGAAGAATGGGCTTTTTGGTTGGGATCGTAGACTGGGCCTCTCCCATTTCATCAAATATTAGCCTGGTCCCCTATATAAAAGCAGATTTTGTGATATGAAAGTTATAATACAACAACAACAACAACTAAGCCTTTTGCCGTGAGCAAGTAGGGTAGGCTAGAAAAGAAACCCAACAAGAGAACACATCCAAGAACAAAACATATGAAAGTTATAATATGAAGGAAATTTATTTACAAGGGGTAAATTGATGAATTTCTCTTTGTTTTGCGTTAGGTTTCAAAGCCTGGGTCTGTGCGAGTGGAGAAGCTCATGACTGTGGAGCGCTACTCCCACGTCATGCACATCAGTTCGACTGTATGCTTGCAAATTTATTTAATTTTTTTCTTTTCAACAAAACACTACATTATATATTTATATAAACAGTTAAACACTTTTAACAGATAACAGGAGAGTTGCTGGACAACCTTAGCTGCTGGGACGCACTGCGTGCAGCACTACCAGTCGGAACTGTGAGTGGTGCTCCCAAGGTAGCTTACTGTTTTTCTTTTTCTTACCTAACAATGATTCAGCACCAGTTGGTCGAGGTAATATTATGCCATATATTGGTACAGCTCCAGTTACTAGTGCAACCTAGCAAGGTGCAATTTCAGGCTTTCAGCGGTTAATTGACTGCTTGTTAGGTTTTGTTTTGCTTTCCTTTGACTTGTAGAATGAGGGTACAAAGATTAGTGTTGGCTGGCTAGAAAG
Organism: Rhynchospora pubera; assembly: GCA_028095005.1. NCBI lineage: Eukaryota > Viridiplantae > Streptophyta > Magnoliopsida > Poales > Cyperaceae > Rhynchospora > Rhynchospora pubera. The sequence goes on from CM051459.1 coordinate 375,340,390, forward strand.
AGGCATCCTTGCACGCTTAGGTTCTTTGTAGGGAAAAAAGGTTGAGAATATTGAGGGTTAATGGAAGGCTATGTTAGGTTATCTTGTATCATTACGCATGCACGCTTATATTCTCATGACTGTAATTGGTGGCAGGTGCGAGCCATGGAATTAATTGATGAGCTGGAAGTTACCAGACGGGGTCCGTACAGCGGGGGATTTGGAGGGGTGTCATTTATGGGGGACTTGGACATTGCACTTTCCCTCAGGACCATGGTCTTCCCAACTGGGTCCCGCTTCGATACCATGTATTCCTATAGGGATGCCAAGCAGCGGCGGGAGTGGGTGGCCCATTTGCAGGTAGCCTGCCTTTGCCATAATTTTATAGTTGCTTTGCAATGTGTTATTGTTTCCTATGTATTTGTTTGGGTCTGCTTGTGTTTTGATTGGGTGATGATGCCCCCAAATTGACAGGCCGGAGCTGGGATAGTCGCCGATAGCGTTCCAGTTGATGAACAGCAGGAGTGCGAGAATAAGGCGGCCGGCCTAGCTCGCGCTATCGACCTTGCTGAGTCGGCATTTCTCATTCAGTAAAATTTCAGAATGAGTTGCTGATAATGATTGTAACTTGGTTGACAATGCAAAAACTTTTGATAGAGTTTGCCATTTGACATTTGGCTTAATTTTCTGTTGTCTTTTGTTTTCTGTTGAAGTTTGGAAGTGAAACTGTCTAATAACAAATCATGTCATTAATCAATAAAAAAAAAAAGCTTTTAGGTAGCTAATAAGAGAGCGTCAAAAGTGCCAAGACGAGAAAAATTTAGTATGATATGTGGAGAAGTGGGTACAGAGGGTCCGAAATTTACAGCTGTGATGGAAATTTCTGTCCGAAATGGATCCGAAATGGATCCAAAATTTATTACCTTTTATGCCATAAATTGTGTTTCCTTTATTGTCTCTCTGCAAAATTAGAAAGAAATAAAAGAGGAGCGTCTGTGTTTCTATAAAGGCGCTTCCTTCCCTCTGAAAAAATATCTTTCCATATCTCTCTCTCTCTTTGTAAAACGTTGTTGAAAAGAAATAAAAAAATGGTGGTGTGCGTGAGTTGTGGATGTAGGTACATATTGTATTGAACCATGTTAAATCTGTGTGTTCCTCGTTTTATTTACTGTGTTTACATGGTATCAGAGCAGTAGGTTCTGAGATCTGTACGGCTCTATCTCTGTGCGAGTTACTGCACAGCTGTTTTTTTTTCGTCCTCGTGCGAGTTACTGCATAGAGGTCTTCTTCTTGGTGCGAGTTACTAAACCATCGATCCTTTCTTCTCAGCCAAATCCCACCGAAACCTCGATCAAAACCTAAATTTCGGACTGAAATTTGTGTTTTTCGGACCGAAATTTTCTCTAAACAAACTCTAAACAATGAATCCTACATCTGATTCTGACCCTAAGACACCTATCCCTGATCCAAATTCTCTAGATGCCATGACCCTTATCCAGAACCTGAACAATACCCTGTCCCAGTTGCTTACTTAACCGAGACCTCCACCAAACACCCAAAGCCAAGAGGGTTTCTCCTCCGTGATGTCGATCAAGCTAGATGGGACAAACTTCTACCTTTGGTCACAGATGCTGAAGATGAAATTCAACGGGCGAGACAGATTGGGTCACCTTGATGGATCGACTCGGCCAAAGCCTTTGGACGAGGAAGCCTATAAGCGGTGGTCGGTGATGGATTCTCAGGTCAAGGACTTTATGATCAACTCTATGGATTCATCGTTGATAGGTACTTTCTTGCCCTACTCCACTGCAAAAGAGGTATGGGATGCTGTCAACACATCTTATTTTGATGGTAGTGATTTGTCTCAGATTCTGGACCTCAAAAGGAAAATTAGTAAAGTCAAACAAAATGGTGACTTGGTCCAGAATTTTTATAGTACCCTCCAAGGATTGTGGAAGGAGTTGGACACTCGTAGACCAAATCTCATGGAATGTCCACATGATATTGAAAAATACCAGAAATTGGTACAAGAAGATAGGGTACTGACCTTTTTGGATGGCTTAGATGATAAGTTGGACCAGATTAGGGCTAGTGTACTCCAAATTAGTCCCCTCCCTACAGTAGAAGAGGCGTTTGCCTTGGTAAGGAAGGAGGAGAGGCGACAAATGGTCATGTTGAACGGGGATGAAGTTGTGGACAATTCCTTGGCCATGCTAGCAAAAACCCAAACCTTGACTCTCCAAAAGTCCAACTATCCTCAAAAACCAAATAATAAGAAACCGGTCCCACCAGGAGGATGTACTCATTGTAAAAATCCAAAACACTCTGTGGAGCAATGTTTCAAGTTGATTGGGTATCCAGACTGGTGGGAGGAAAATAAGAAGAAGAGGCAGGGCAAGGCACACGTAGCAGAGGCCATGACTACAGAAGGGAAGACTCTACCAGCAGCAAATTTGGCCGGTTTAAGTCCTGGCAGTGCCAATTTCGGACCGAAATTTGCAAATTTCGGTCTCTGTTTTGCCTTCCGTTGAGACAAATGAAGGTAAAATTTTTGCTTTGAATACACCTGCTACTGACTGCTCTTGGATTATTGATTCAGGGGCGACTGATCACATGACGTATGACAAAGAAAACTTGGTAAGGGAATCCGCTCCAAGAAGGAACAAAATTGTTAATGCAAATGGAGAATCCTATCCAGTCACAGGGGCTAGAGAAGTCCAATTTTCCTCTTCCTTAACTCTTTCAAATACACTTTTGGTTCCGTCTCTCTCATCCAAGCTTCTGTCTGTGGGACAGTTATGTGAAGAACTTAATTGTGTGGTACTCATGTATCCTCAGTTTTGTCTTTTTCAGGACCTCTTGACGAAGGAAATTCTTGGTCGTGGTACTAAAAGAGGAGGACTGTATCATTTAGAAGACTTGGTTGCTGGACAAGCACATCTATCAGCTGGATCGAACTTGAGTAGGAAGTCTTCTATTTGGATATGGCACAGGCGATTAGGTCATCCATCATTTGGGTACCTAAGAAAACTTTATCCTAGTCTGTTTTCTGGTTTTGAAAATGAGAAGTTTGATTATGATGTTTGTATCAAATCTAAGAGCCATCGAGCTCATTTTACTAAGATTTTGGATGATGATAATGATAGACTTCCTTTTGATTTGATTCACTCTGATGTTTGGGGACCCTCCCCGGTTGACTCTTTAGTTGGAAATAGATGGTTTGTCTTGTTTGTTGATGACTGCACTAGAATGACTTGGGTCAATGTGGTGAAACAAAAAACTGATGTACCAGTTGCCATTAAATCATTTATTACCATGGTTAGAAATCAATTTGGTAAAAATGTTAAGATTTTCAGGAGTGATAATGGTAAGGAATTTGTCAACAAAATACTAGGAGAGTTTTTTAAAGACAATGGGATTATCCATGAGACCAGTTGTGTTGGTACTCCCCAGCAAAATGATAGGGCAGAACGTAAGAACAGACAAATTTTAGAAATGACCAGAGCAATAATGATAGAAAATAATGTTCCTAATTCTTATTGGGATCATGCAGTCACCTCAGCAGTGTATCTGTTAAATAGATTACCTTCAGCACCTCTTAAATTTCAAACACCTCTACAAAAACTATCAACCTACACTGTGATCCCTTCTGTTCTCAATATCTCACCTAAAGTGTTTGGTTGTATAGCCTATGTTCACATACAGAAACATCAACGCTCAAAACTTGACCCTTGTGCTAAAAAGTGTGTGTTCATTGGTTATGGTCAACATCAAAAGGGCTATAGGTGCTTGAATCCAACCACCCGAAAAAGTCTATACTACCATGGATGTGACATTTGTTGAAAATGAAGGATATTTTTGCACGAACCAGACTCATTCTCAGGGGGAGAATGTGATAGACAATGAGTCATGGTTTGATACAGCAAAGAATGAAGATTGTGGACTTGAACTTGGAAATTTCGGACCAACTTCTGAAAATTTCGGCCCGAATTTTATGAATTTCGGTCCGAATTCTGAGAGTAAGGATGAGAATTTGAGTCCAGAAATGGACCCACTAGAGAATTCGGTTCCATCAGAAGACCATGACAACTTGGAATGTGAAGATGAAGAAATGATATAGTCTCCTACTTCACCACATGATCAATTTCCTGAGTCAGAGGTAAATATTTCTGAACCTGCTATTAATAACTCTAGTTATCAGTTACCTTTCAGGGTTAATAGAGGTAGACCACCTAAAAGATACAGACCAGATGAGGATGGTGAAGGCAGATATGCAATGGCAAATTTCATGACTATATCTCACATGCCAGAGCCTGTGAAGGAATTTGACAGAACCCTTGCATTAGTTCACATTTCAGGCAGCCTAAATGAACCTCTTAGCGATCCGAGATGGGTGGATGCAATGAAAGCATAAATGGATGCGTTGGAGAAAAATGAGACTTGGGAATTAGTGACAAGGCCAAAAGACAGAAAGGCAGTAGGCTGCAAATGGGTGTTTACAGTCAAATATGGGCCCACTGGAGAAATTGACAGGTACAAGGCAAGACTAGTGGCAAAAGGCTATTCTCAGACATATGGAGTAGACTACCAGGAGACTTTCCCTCCTGTAGCTAAGCTAAACACTGTGAGGATTCTATTTTCCATTGCTGCAAACAGAGACTGACCTTTGCATCAATTCGATGTAAAGAATGCTTTTTTTGCATGGTGACATTGATGAAGAAATCTACATGGATATTCCACCAGGATACAGTCATTCAAGCAATCAACTTCTTGTGTGTAGGTTAAAGAAAGCTTTGTATGGTATGAAACAGTCCCCTAGGGCCTGGTTTGGAAGATTCTGCAGTGCTATGAGGGGATATGGATACACCCAGAGTGATACTGACCATACTTTATTCTTCCTCAAGAATAAAGGTAAAATTGTTATCTTGATAATCTATGTTGATGATATGATAATCACAGGTGATGACTCTGAAGGAATCCAGGATCTGGAAGAGAAACTGTCTAAGGAGTTTGAAATGAAGAATTTAGGAGTTATGAAAGCTTTGTATGGTATGAAACAGTCCCCTAGGGCCTGGTTTGGAAGATTCTGCAGTGCTATGAGGGGATATGGATACACCCAGAGTGATACTGACCATACTTTATTCTTCCTCAAGAATAAAGGTTTGTATGGTATGAAACTCTGAAAGCTTTGTATGATACTGACCATACTTTATTCTTCCTCAAGAGAAACTCTGAAAGCTTTGTATGGTATGAAACAGTCCCCTAGGGCCTGGTTTGGAAGATTCTGCAGTGCTATGAGGGGATATGGATACACCCAGAGTGATACTGACCATACTTTATTCTTCCTCAAGAATAAAGGTAAAATTGTTATCTTGATAATCTATGTTGATGATATGATAATCACAGGTGATGACTCTGAAGGAATCCAGGATCTGGAAGAGAAACTGTCTAAGGAGTTTGAAATGAAGAATTTAGGAGGGTTGAAATACTTCCTTGGAATCGAAGTTGCACGCAGTAAAGAAGGTATTTCTTTGTCTCAAAGGAAGTATGTACTTGACTTGCTTACTGAAACAGGTATGTTGGATTGCAAACCTGTTGATACACCAACAAAACAGAACGTCAAGTTGGGTGTGTTCTCTGACCAGGCACCTACAAATAAGGATCAGTACCAGAGATTGGTAGGGAAACTCATCTACTTGTCACATACTCGGCCTGATATTGCTTATGTTGTGTCAGTGGTGAGTCAGTTCATGCATGCTCCCAGTGAGCAACACATAGAAGTTGTTATGTGGATTCTAAGGTATCTCAAAGGATCCCCAGGACGAAATATCTTCTTCAAGAAAAATGGTCATCTTGGGATTGAGGGATATACAGATTCTGACTGGGCTGGAGACGTGACTGACAGGAAATCTACTTCTGGATACTTTACATTTGTTGGAGGTAACTTGGTTACCTGGAGAAGCAAGAAACAAAAGGTAGTAGCTTTGTCAAGTGCAGAGGCAGAATTCAGAGGAATTGCTAAAGGTTTGCAAGAGTTACTGTGGATAAAGAGAGTACTTAAAGATCTTGGCTTCTATGATGACAGTGAGATGAAACTGTTTTGTGACAACAAGGCAGCTATTGCAATCTCTCACAATCCGGTGCAACATGATAGGACCAAGCACATTGAAGTGGATAGGCATTTTATTCGACAAAATTTAGAAGATAAAGTCATTAGCATTCCTCACGTGAGAACTGATGAACAATTGGTAGATATACTAACCAAAGGGGTATTCAGCACTATCTTTCAAGGATTGATTTTCAAGTTGGGCATGTAAGACATCTACATGCCAACTTGAGGGGAAGTGTGGAGAAGTGGGCACAGAGGATCCGAAATTTATAGCTGTGATGGAAATTTCGGTCCGAAATGGATCCGAAATGGGTCCGAAATTTATTACCTTTTATGCCATAAATTGTGTTTCCTTTATTGTCTCTCTGCAAAATTAGAAAGAAATAAAAGAGGAGCGTCTGTATTTCTATAAAGGCGCCTCCTTCCCTCTGAAAATATATCTTTCCATATCTCTCTCTCTCTCTCTCTCTCTCTCTAAAATGTTGTTGAAAAGAAATAAAAAAATAGTGGTGTGCGTGAGTTGTGGATATAGGTACATATTGTACTGAACCACGTTAAATTTGTGTGTTCCTTGTTTTATTTACTGTGTTTACATGATACATGAATACTTCTCAGAAGCTCATTGCTCCGTTTGGATAGGTGTGGGAAGAAGGGAAGAAGGAATAAGTGGGAAGAAAGTATTGGAAAATGTGTAACTTTGTGAAGAGTTTGAATTGTTTATAATTTTTTTTCTTCTTCTTCCTTCTTCTTCTTCTTTCTTCCAACGATCCAAACGCATCCATATGGGAAGAAAGAAATAAAGAGACAAAAGAGAAATCTAACGTGCTGTTTGTGTTCAGTGGAAAAGAGATGGGTAGTATCGAGTATCGACTATGTAATTCTGTTTGCTTCTATTCTAGTATTGGAAGTGGTGGATCATGAGCCCGCTTGTTTCAAAAAAAAAAAAAAGAAGTATTGACTATTGACTGCAGTAATTCATATTTTGTATTTCAAAATTCAAAAACCACTGTGACTATGGACTATGGTATTCGCTATTCGGTATTGGTATCCTATCTAGTCCACGTAATCGTCTGATCAGCATCCCTTTGCATTTTGGATGAGAAAATTTAACGGAAGGTCAAGCTTGAACAAAACCTAAAGTATGCACTGATAAAAAAATAATAATAATAATTATGAACCATGAAAGTCAGTAACTTTTGAAAAAAAATAAATTATACAAAAAAATATTAAAATTAATCTATAACAATTTAAATAGGAAAAATTAGATATATACCCTTCTAATCATGGTCAATTGGAAATATCCCCTTCTAATATTTAAATTTGGAAATATCCCCCTCTAATCATCATTCTTGTGGATATATACCCTTTTGGTCGTTTCTAATGATTTTTAATTCTGAAAAATTAAATTTAAAGACATTGGACAGAAATGTCCTTAGTCCCTGACGATTGATCTTCCGTTGATTTTTGTTGTGCATTACTGGAAAGAAATAAACGCTTTAATTCCCCAAGCTTTTTGTAATATTCTCTCTCTCAGCCCATCGTTGTAGAAATTTTTTTGTTCCTCCTGAAAACATAGCGAAACAACATCAAAATATAAATTGCATTTAAGCATTTCTTCTAAGGATCTTTGTACCCTGGCATTTTTCAAATCTTTTATGCATTTAGCCTTTTGAAAGATCCCTGCATCAATTAAGGGTGATGTTGTTCCCTTGCGTCATTCGCACCATTGATCATCTATTTAAATTTAAATGTCTTTCTTGATGAAGATTTAATATCAACTAGCTATCGCATCGCGCTTCGCGCGATGAAAGTTGAGCTGTAGTTGATTCTATCATTGTGTTCATGTACTGACATTGTGCTCAAGTATTAATTGACACTGCTATATATATATATTTTTGCCATGAACAGCAGTGTCCGATGCTAAATTGGCAATTGATTGGCATGATGCCGCCCCCTTTTTTTTCAAAACATGTGTGGCGGCATATGCTCTCGTAGTATTGTATTTGAGCAACCTGTGCCTCTTTCTATAACTTATGTGCAGAAAAATATAATCATCATGATTAGAAATGGATAGTTAGCGTAGTCAAAATATCAAGAAATATAATCACGACATTCACTATTTAGTATTAATTTGTCCCCGATTAATCATATTTTTTATATTCAACATGATGCATAAATAAAAAAAAAGAACAAAAAGCTAACTCTTAGGGACACCCAGTATCAACAGGTGCCTGTATCTATGATGCCAATTGTTGTCAACCGGTCACTATTAAAGCTAAAAATTAGACAATTGAGTATTTCAGTATCAAACATATCGAACTGACAGGACTGATATTTTTAATCAATTGAGTTCTTCATTAACAGAATGAACTCAAACTGATTGCTAACAAAATGAACACGGTAAATAATACAGTTATAGTTCATCAGTTCATCACCACTAAAAATGTTCCATGACCAAGAAAGAAGCATTTGGCACTAAATAGTCACAAAAAAAGAAATAAATGATAACAGTAACATGCACTTTTTAGCAATCTTATTCCATAAACAAAAAAGAATGTGCTCTAAATAGCTATGCAAACAATAGTGGATGAATGAATGGTAACACCCTTTTCTTGCAAATCCTTTGAACCTTAAATTCGATTTAAGGCCATGAGCACCTACGAAAACACAAATAAAAGCAACTAATTTATGAGAAAACTTTTCCGACTGTATTGAAAAGTAAGAAAAAATAAATAATGCTTTGAAGGAGATCCAACACGAGAGTGGCGCGGTCATGTCTAAACCCTAATAAACACTTTGAGGTTAACCCAGCAGCTCCCATAAACACATAACCAAACATCAATCATCTACCTTTGTAAAGAATCATAAAACCAAATTAATACTCTGTAATCTAGTTTTTTTTTTAAATTATCTTAAGAGATTTAGATCTCTGAATCTATCAGAATAAGTAAACCAAATGATTGGATCATCACTTTTCATTTTTTAAAAAATGCAACTGCATGAGTAATATTTTGATTTCTTTTTCAATTGTTATTTTGAATTACTCAATGTAAATTATAAAATTGTGAGCCGCATATTAATTAAAACTAAACTGAACCTACCCTTACTATAGTTCGATGATATATAAACACCAGTGTTCCTATCAGGGTCTGAAATGACAATGTTTGTAGACAAATTCTCATCCCTTGCTATGGCAGGACTCTTGTCACTTCCATTTTTAGCCACTGCAGGACTAACAGCTTTTATTTGTGTCCACTCCCATGGATTAAATCTTTTGCTGCAAGCGAAAAAAAAATAATAACACATTTAACACGTTGTTTTCCATCCAGCATCCTGAACTCTAAAGGACTTTGCAAATTGACAAAACAGTTACAGGTTTCAGCCAACTTCTTAATTTTTTTTTCTAGAAATATAAAAAATGAACAAATTAACAATTAGCTAAGCAAACCTTATGGTTGTTTCTCTAATCGTTATGTGATCCTTTGCATCCTTGTTTTTTCCACCCTGCTTAAAGGTGTTACCAAATAATTCAAGGGATGACAATTAATATTTCAATCAATATTTCAAATAGATTAAAATTTCTATCTCAAGATTCCGTACTTCAAATTCCCCTTCAATCAAATAGTTTCAAATTAGTAGCAATTGACTTTTTATTAGTACATAAAATACATCTCAGAATCAAATAGTTTCAAATTAGTAGCAACTAACTTTTTTATTCAAGGAGTATCATCTATTACCAGTGACGAACGTATACTGTGGCATATGTGCCACCAAATCAGTCCTTTGTCTGCTTGATCAGCTCAATAATGGGACGATAACGACCAACCTCGCTTACCAGCTCGGGGAACGTCAGGATTAGCTCACCTATATCTCTGAATTTGTTTTAAAAGAAATAGAAAAAAGGGCACATATTTAGGGGCCAAAAAAAATGTCGGCTTTTGCATAAGCAAACCCAGCCTGGACCAACGCCAATCCCCCAATTATGTATCGTGGAAAGATTATCACGCTATGCTCGATCGTTTTAATATTTTTAATTAGGAGCTAGTTCGAGTTTGTGTGCTGCTATATTCCAAGAGAAAACAACTTCGATCCACATCAGTTGTATGCTAGGATAAATAGAGTTTCACGTACTGGTTTTACTTTCCCACAAAAATTCTAATTCGGATTCTGTAACTGAAATGTAATAGCTTCATATAGTCTAGCGCTAACTTCTAATGCCGGTACAAAAACCAACATAAACACAAATCACAGAGAAAGGCGGCTGACTTGTAAGACAAAATATTGTGCCAGTACTAATAAAAATAGGTCTATATAGTCCAGCGCTAACTTCTAATGCCAGTACAAAAGCGAAAATGTATATTACCAGATAATATTCACTAACATCACAGACATATCGTTTGAAAGCAGGTCGGCTCGTGAAATATCCAGTCCAATAAGAACATGGCTTGATAGCATAACTACATTTCATTATTGGAATAATTAAATTAGTGGATCAACAATAATAGAATAAATAGTGTTGAAACAGTAAGAGGGGGGGAGTTTACAGGAAGTAATCAACATATTTTAATGGCCACGATCCTTCCAGTGAATTTAGCATATCTATATAAATGGATGGCGTGGAGTAAAATGCATTGACTCGACCATCCTGTCACAGCAGTTAGTATTCTAAAGGATCTGCCAAATTCTCATATTTATTAGCTTTACATAGAATATTAATCGTGCCATCAATATTACAAAGCAATACACATATTATTTATAGGGACAAAAGCAGTAAACGCTCTTAAACCATGATTCAGCATACTGGTAATTGAAATCTTGTCTAATTGTCCGCATTATCTGATTTGGACGGGTCACATTAGCCTGAAAGAAAGAGAAAAATCAAATGAATTTGGTCTGCTATTGAATAATGCACACCATTTGAACATATACATATCATGATGAAACTCATCAATAATGCATTATTAGTTTATTACAAATAAAAAGAACAAACCTGAGTTAAGCAGCATCTACAAAGTCATTGACACACTGCTCCACATTTACAGTCAAATAGAAGTTGGAAATCCTATAGCAATTTAATTAGGAGGAAATGTGATTAAAAATTATACCAAGCAAGAATTTTTTTTTTGTTATAATTTTTATCAAGGAAAAGAAATACCAAGTACCAAGCTGGACATTAAAAAAATTAATAATAAAATACAATGAGTAAATTAATGACAGAAAGAATTACATGAACAGGTATAATGTCATCAAAGATTTAAAAACCAAAACCATCAGGAGGACCACAATGCACTGGAAATGTATTTGGAAATATCTACTCAAAGTATTACAGTACTCCAATATTTTTATCTCTCTTCTTTTATTTTTGTAGTTTTTTTTAAAAAAAAGAACAAAATACTAAATAACCTAAGAAGAGGAGTCAAGGATTTTTGATCCACCCCATATAACTTGGAGAGTTTTATCTGCCTTCCTTTTTTCTGTCTTGGTAATCTAATCTGGCAAACTGCATTTAATGAAAACCTAGCTGCAATTTCAAAATTCAATAATGCCAACAATCTGTACACATCTATTACATATAAAGTTTAAATTGTAGAATTCACCTCGGCCCCAAGCAGGTAGACATGCACGGCTGAGTGCCTAAATGGATTGATCTGCTACCCCACTCTATGAACCTTGCCAAACTGCTTTTTTATCAAGCGTTGACCAAGGGTTCTCTCTCTAATGAGATGAATTGGTCCTCTCCATGACCAAAATTCAGATCTTTGTTGAAGAGAGAAAGAGGGAAGACCATCAATTTGTAGAGGAAGTAAGGGATTTGTTCAAAATCGGAAGGGTTGCTCCATCCCATCTGCCACGGTCGTTCGCTCTCTCTCTCTCTCTCTCTCTCTAGTCCCTTTAGGTCGGCAGCTCTTCACCTCTTCCTTCTTGTTTGTTTTGCTAGGGAAAGTGGAAGAAGCATCGAGAAGATCGATAAAGCAACCAATAGAAAGTAAGCAAGGTGGGGAGTGAGATCCCGTGCGGCTACAGGAGGACCCAGCGATAATCGAGCCCAAAAAAGAAAGAAAGGAATGCGCGATGGCAGGAAAGAACATCATCAAAGCAACAAAGGCATCTAGGCACGAAATCCTTCGGTGGCTGAGGAGAGAATAGTAACGTACGGAAGCTGAGGTCTTAGTGGAAAGGAAGGGCGCCGATTCAATCCATCGCTTAGAGAGAAAAAATAGACGGCCCAGATAATTGAACAATAAATGGCTGGTTTGAAATTGAAGTATTTAAGACTATGTACTCAGAGAATAGATATGGTAAAAGCTGATATTTGCCATCATCAAAGAAGTAGAATTTTAAAATAATAAAGATCGTGTAATATTTTTTCACTAACCTGTACATACTAATACTAAAGTTACAAATATATCTAGACCTTAATCACCCTCAGATACATGTATGGATCCAGTGATATATACATTTCACATAAAATTAACCATCCACCTGAAGTAGAAAGAATACGATACTCAGAATTTTTTGAGGTCACCATTAAATTTTATCCATCGATTCTAAGAAGAAATAAACATTTCCTATTACGATGTGTGAGAACTGGGAAGGGAAATATTTGAAAAGGGTTGGAGAATGCTTGATAGTTGATAATGTTTATTGCTCTGCAATATTACACAACAAGAAAACTAAGGAGAAGATCAATCGCCTGGGGCCAAGGTCCAAGGACATTTTTGTCCAATATTTTTAATTTTGATTTTTAAGAATTAAAAATTCGTTGGAAAGAGTCAAAAGGGTATATATCTATAGTAATAGAGATTAGAAGGGGATATTTCCAAATTTGAAGATTAGAGGGGGATATTTCCAATTGGCAAAGATTTGAAGGGTATATATCTAATTTTCCCATTTAAATATATATAAAAGGATAAAATATGACATACTTTTGCATAAAAAAAAAAGAAAAACTTATGGAATTTTGTCAAGATGTAAAATTTGATTCGAATAAAACTTTTCGGTTATGACCCATAACTTCGGAACGCATCGTAATTAAGTAAATATTTTCGTTTATTATTTATTATTATTTCTCTTGGAAAAAAAAAAGAAAAGAACTTCATTGTTGGGTGGATGAGCTGTAGCTATTGTGGAACCTAACAAAGATATCTGCTCAACCAAGGGAACGCTTGGTTGCAACTCAGTACAAAATATACTAAGTACAAAATATGACTTGTTATCCATGAAAAGTTTTGCTCTGCATTTTACTTAATACCTATATAAAATAGTATGTGTGATGGTAGAAAAATATTGAATTGGTAAAATGGGAAAGCACAAGGAAAGGAAAGATTTGTGATTCTAATTATATGGGATTGGAAGTCAAAAGGTGAAATAAATGAAAAAAGAATAAATAGCATAGAAAAATGAAAAGTGGATAGTAAAATGGGAGACGCAACGCAAGCGACCAGTCGTAGAAGTAGAACAAATGAGCAATCACATAATTTACAATACATACAGACACAGTAAGCGTGCGGGCACAGCGGCGTGCACGTCGACGACGACGTCGGTGCCGGATTCTTTACGCAATCAGCAATACCACACTTTTCTTTTCATTCTTAATTCTTAAATATTATTATTTATTATATTAGTTAATGGTCGGAATATACCTTGTCTAAATTCTAATGTCATTTTCTTTTATAATTATTATTATTATAGGGGGTATATCCAAATTTGCCATGAGTTAAAGAAGAGAGTCAGAAGTGGAATCACATCCTCTACCGACCTTTTAAGGTTGGTAGAGTGACAACTTTCGATCTAAACCGTTAGATCTAATCTCAACGGTTAAGGGAGCCCCGTGCATGTAACTGAGATTGATAGGCCCGAAAAATCTTAACCGTTGAGATTAGATCAAACGGCTCGGATCAAGAGTTGGCCCTCTACCAACCTCAAAAGGTTGGCAGAGGATACCCTCCCGTCAGAAGTGAGGAGAGAGAGAGAGAGGGGAAGTTTACTTTCTTTGCTTGCTTGGTCCAATAATTATAATTAAGAAGAAGAAATAAAGAAGAGATGCGGCGGCGGCGGTGCGGTCTGGCGGTGCTGTACCTGTACCTGTACCTGTACCTGGTGGCGTGGGGCCAGTGGGGCCCGTGCGCGGAGGCCAAGGCGAAGAAAGCGCATGAGATCCGCGGACCCATCAAGACGGTGGTGGTGGTGGTGATGGAGAACCGCTCCTTCGACCACATCCTCGGCTGGCTCCGCCGCTCGCGCCCCGACATCGACGGCCTGACGGGCTCCGAGTCCAACCGCCTCAACGCCTCCGACCCCAGCTCCGAGGCGGTGCGCGTGTCCGAGGACGCCGTCTTCGTGGACTCGGACCCGGGGCACTCCTTCCAGGCCATCCGGGAGCAGATCTTCGGTGGGTCCCGCGAGCTGGACCCCGCCCCCATGTCCGGCTTCGTCCAGCAGGCCGCCTCCATGGGCCTCGGCATGCCCCGCAACGTCATGAGCGGCTTCCCCCCCGACGCCGTCCCCGTCTACACCCACCTCGCCAACCACTTCGCCGTCTTCGACCGCTGGTTCGCCTCCGTCCCCACCTCCACGCAGCCCAACCGCCTCTACGTCCACTCCGCCACCTCCCACGGCCTCTCCTCCAACGTCCGCAAGGACCTCGTCCACGGCTTCCCCCAGAAGACCATCTTCGACTCCCTCGACGAGGCCGGCCTCTCCTTCGGCATCTACTACCAGAACATCCCGGCCACCCTCTTCCTCAAGACCCTCCGCAAGCTCAAGCACCTCCCCAGCTTCCACAACTACGCCCTCTCCTTCAAGCGCCACGCCCGCCTCGCCCGCCTCCCCAACTACGTCGTCATCGAGCAGCGCTATTTCGACTGCGAGCTCTCCCCCGCCAACGACGACCACCCCTCCCACGATGTCGCCCGCGGCCAGCGCTTCGTCAAGGAGGTCTACGAGACCCTCCGCGCCAGCCCCCAGTGGAATCAGACCGCCCTTCTCATCACCTACGACGAGCACGGCGGCTTCTACGACCATGTCCCTACCCCTGTCTCCGGGGTCCCCAATCCTGACGGCATCATCGGTCCCGACCCCTTCTACTTCAAGTTTGACAGGCTCGGTGTTCGTGTCCCCACTCTGCTCATCTCCCCCTGGATCGACAAGGGAACTGGTATGGCTTCTCTTCTTTTCTTTCTTTACTACAAATACCTGTATCGCATTCACTTTCTATCCATCACTAATTCTACTATTTCATCTCGCAGTCGTCCACGAACCTAATGGACCCACTCCCACCTCCCAGTTCGAGCATTCCTCCATTCCATCTACTGTCAAGAAGCTCTTCAATCTCAATTCCAACTTCCTCACTAAGAGAGATGCTTGGGCTGGTTCTTTCGAGGGCTTGTTCTCCATGCGCATCACTCCTCGCACCGACTGTCCTGGTAAGCCACCAATTCTCTTGCTTTCTTTCAATATTCTAAACCAGATGCAGGCCCTTGAAGTTGCAGATTAGGCATACTTCCTCACAAAGGTTAGGCATGCTGCTTAACCTTACCTGAGTTTTAGTTGCAGATTAAGGCTTGATCATAATAGGCCATTTACTATTTCTGTACTTCTCAATTTTCTAAGAGTGTGTGCTTTAAGGAAATCTATCCCCTGGTTACCAAGTTTTGGGTCTCTGGTTGAAGCAATCCCTGTTATTTATGTGAAGTGGGGGCAATTATGATTTACTGGTATATTACATGCATCAGGGTAACCTTTTTAGTGACTTGTCCTTTTTTTTTTGTTGGGGGGTTTTATGTGGTATTCATGGCTTCTTTGGGGGTAGTTTGGACTACTGTGTATTGTCTTAAACTACTGTTTCCTACACGATTCAAGGGGATATATGGTGTGAGTTTGGATTACAGTGGGCTCAATTTCACAAAGCAAGGATGATGGACTTTCCAATTACACAACTAGTCCCATTTTGGTGTACCAGAAGAAGTGCTTGTTTAGCTATTAGAGGTTGCCAGAATAATGTTCAAATCTAACCACTGTGAATGATGAAAACTGCAGAAAAGTTACCAGAAGTGACAAAATCCCTGAGGCCACATGGACCGAAGGAGGACGTTTCTTTGTCCGAGTTCCAGGTGGAGCTGATACAGCTGGCTTCCCAGCTGATAGGAGATCATGTACTGAACACATATCCCGACATTGGGAGGGGCATGACAGTAGGTGAGGCTAACCGCTACGCAGAGGATGCTGTGGCTAGATTCCTGGAGGCCGGCAGGGCTGCTCTTCTGGCCGGAGCCAACGAGTCAACACTTGTGACGATGAGGCCAGCACTCACAAGCAGGACGAGCCCCCTCTCATCAGAATCCTCGGTTGAGGTCATGTAGCCTTCTTTGTTATATATAGATACATCCAACCCAAAATGCATGATGACAACATGCTTTGTAGTGTAGATAATGTACTGTGCATGTGGTGATCTTCTAGTTAGACAGATTCCCTTTCCGACATAAAACACACAATATGGTGTTTGTGCCTATAGCTAATATTGGCATAACAACTCATGTTTGATGATGATTAAGCAATTTAAGTGAACATTTGAAAGTTTGATTTTGCATATATATATATATAATTATATACTTTGAGTCAATCTGAAGAATGCAGCTTTGGGCGTGGCTTTCTAATAGCTAGTGAGTGGTATCAGTAGCACATCAGGCTGTGAATTATATATCTGATATGATGGAAAGTATAGTGCTGTGGCCTTGAAAATTTATTATGTTTTTCATATCCTAAATTTGCTCAAAAGGCCTTAATTTTGCAAGGATAAAAGGAGGGGCTAGTTTATACTTTATAGGGAGTTGTATTGTAGTATGAGATACAATGGTACGAAGAACCATCCGAGAACAATGCTATATCACATATGCCCTGATCAAAATCCCATTTTTTTTTAACATGGGATTTCATTTCATTTTGTTTCGTTGGAAAATTCTTGATCAAAATGAACGGATTTGGTGTCATTTGGTTCCTATGTAATTAAATCCAACAAAATCATATGAAATTAATTGATTTGGACGAAACGAAATGAAATCCCGCGAAAAAATCATTTTGATCAGGACCATAGTAATTTCATTAACTTGTGCTATAAATTGAACGGCTTCCGACAAGTTAAATTCATGGTGGTAAAGTAAAGCATAGGTAATGTATTGACTAATGAATCGATGAAGTGTAAACATGAAACCGTTAATCTAATGCATGTAATTTCGTGGATGTTCGGCTGAAAAACGATGAATCTTTTGGCGAGCAAGGGAAGGGATCACATGAGAAAAGTTACGCTGATAGTATCTTTGTCCAAATAAATTTAAATAAAGTGGAAATTTGAAAAGGTAAATCAGGTATGTCATTGGATATGTAATTATATAGATAGGATAATAATAAGTATTTAAGTAGTAGCAATATTACTTGAAAAAATCAAGATTTGGAGAGAGCGGTACGCATGTATTTAGACTTTCTAGAGGGATCCATTTTATTTTACAATTTATACGCGATACGTCACAATATGCTACTAAGCTCCGCTCCTGGTCAGCACTAACTAATTTTAAAGTGTCATGTTACACTTACTGTCCGATAATTCACACAGGGAATCAAACCTTGGAATTTTGGTTATCATTATCGCTCTTAACTTGGAACAAGTCTAAGGCAGGCCAAAATATCCTAGCTTTCCATAAATTAAACAACTCTGCATGAATGAAATTGAAAATGCAGGCAGTAACGAATGTGCCGTTTTTAATTCACTACTACGTAATACTAATACATTAGCAAGGCATGTACTAAACATAAGAACTAATGAAATAATGATGATGATTATTGATAAAATAGTTAATTAATTAAAGAGCAGTCTTGGAGGCAGAGGGCATGGTGTAGCCAAGTCCTTTGCGGGTGGTGGGGAAGACCACAAAGACGATGCTGGCGAGGAAGCCAGCACCAAGGGGGAGGTTGATGAGCAGCTCCCTGGTGTCGTTGCCGGCATCAGCGAAGAAGCAGTCCTGGATGGAGACATCGCTGAAGGACACAGCGAGGAAGACGAGCACTGTGAAGAAGGCATGAATGTAATCGATGAAGCGGATCCTGTACTTGTCAAGGTTGGAAAATATGACGGGCCGGTCCTCATCGTCCCCCTCAAAGTTGAACACGAAGAAGCCTTTCACGGTGGCGATGCCATAGTAGACCTTGCCATCGCTGCCCACCAAGCTGTCTGTGAATGCGAAGAACACACATGACAGCACGCAGAAGTAAAGGAGCAGCGCTGTCAGGTATTTGTTCGACACATAACACTTGCCTTGGTTCGTGAACGAAGGAGACAGGGACTGCAAATTAATGCGCTATATATATTAATTTACACCAAAATATATAATCTATATTAATTATAATTAAATCATTTCATATTCAAATTGTATAACCAAATAAATGAATGAATGTGCTGTTGTTGTACCTGGAAGGCCAGCACGGTCCCAGTGGGGAGCAGCTTAATGAGGCTGGCGATGCTGGCCAGGGTTTTGTCGACCACGGTGGGGGTCTGGGGCTGCACCGGGCTCATCAATGCGCCCTTGGGCCGGCTCGGCGTGGGAACAGGGCTCTGTGTTGACACCGGGGTGTGCTCAACCTCTCTCAGATCACTGTCGTGCGGCATCTGAATGATCGTCGAAGACGACGCCATTGAGTGATGATACTTACAGTTGGTCTAGTGAGAATTATCAGCGGAAGCAACTCGATCTGCTGCCAAAGAACGGGGAATGATTCAAACACATTTTATACAACGAACGAACGAATAAGAAATTAATACATATAGTAGTAGAGTGTAGTCCTGGTTGTGTGGTTTGACGAGTTATTTTAGCTGACATGATGTATAATTAATATGGAGTAACAAGGGGATCAGTTGACCTTTTAATTATCAGATATATATATATATATATATATATATATATATATATATTACAAGTTTACAACTTGATCCAAGCCCCAAGCCACAAATGCCAAGGGGAGGAGAAGGACGTGACTACATATTTCAGTTTTCTTTATTTTTCTTATCTAATGTTTTGTCGCTATGTAGTTAATTTGTTTGCGCAGGAAATTAATGATCGAGTTGTTGTTGGCATATACATAGTTTTTCATTGTTCGTTTCTTATATCTTACATATAAAATCTGCTGTGCAGTTTGCTGTCCCAACTCCGAAGAAGTGCGCACAGCATTCATGCATGTCGTGTGAAGTTAATCCATGGAGGATCTCATCTGGAATGACTTTAATCAATTATTTTATTAACTGCTTAATGCATGATTTATTAGCTAATTATGAATATATCTAATCATACTACAAACACCCGTGAATATGATTAGGACTCGCACCTACCGATTGAGCTTCCTTTTTTTCTTTAGTTATTACGCAGCTACCGCCCTTAACTACTTAAGTTGTAATAAATTAACTTGCATATATACAGCAAAGAGTGGCAAAGTAAAAGATCAAGCCAATTCTAAGCAATGGATAAATTCCTCCTAATTTTCTACAGGCTGATGTATCATAATCATAGTCGAAATCATGATCGCTGATTTCAATATTCAGAAATATATATATATCTTTTTTGCTCTGTTTGGATGGCTTCTTCCTGAAATAAGGAATAAGGAATAACCACTTTTTACCAATAAATTTATTCCTAACCATCCAAATTCTTCACAAAAGTTACACACTTCCCAATAAATTTACCCCTTCCCAATAAATTTCTTCCCTTCTTCATTCTTCCTACCTTATTCTCAACGCATCCAAACGGTGCCTTTGGTTAAATAATTCTAGTAATTAGTTCATGAATGTTTTCTAGAGTGCAACCATACCTTCAGCAATTCATTTTAGCGTAGTAGAAAATTTTCATTGCCAAAATGATAAATACTATCTCGCGTCGGTTGTTTCATGGATACTCTTTCAACTTACCCCTAATCCTCCTCCCTTTTCAAAATTACATGTATCACGTTTATCATTCTATAATACAAACCTGAAACCTCTTAATTTACTTTTGTAAAACATCAAAATTACATATTTTTCAACAAAATTTATAAAAATAGATTTATTTTTCAAACAAAATAATCACAAAAGTTTCTCCTTTGGTGATGCTAACTTATTTGCTTCTTCTTAGGATCAAGTGGTACATCAAGATTTCTCACGTCTTTGTTGCCGATGATATTTGACGGTAGTATGAAATTAGGATTTCGCTATCTAAAAAAAGGATGATGATTAAGTTTGAAAAGCATCGCTGGAATTGTCCATAAAAGATGCCAAGGCAACGCAACATTTTAAATAGGTAATTGAATAGCCCTTTTTATAATCTATAGCGTGCAGAGGAGAGGTGTAGAAAGAGAATAATAATATGTTTATTTTTCTTCAAGCGTGCAGCGAACTTAGGTTAAAAAATGAAATATATGTGGGGGCGTTTGGATGAGGTTGGAATAAGAGGGAATTGCAAATTCTCGGAATTTCTTATGCCAAATTTATTATAAACAATCCAAACTCTTCACAAAGTTACACACTTCCCAATAAATTTATGTCTAGAATTGCAAATTCCTCAAATTCCTACAACATCCAAACGGTCCCTGTATGATTAGCGCTGTCAAATGTTGACAACGGCACGGAAATAGATACTTTCGTTTATGTTCCGTCTGAATGCACGAAAGAATGAGTACTTTCATTCAACGTTCTGTAATTACAACGTAAATAAAATTTTTTCCGTTTAATGTTCCATCTGTTTTCAACAGAAAAACGAAACAACGTTAAAAGTACTAGAATAGTAAAAAAAATTGTTTGGAGCTCACAATTGATAAATAAATTTTGTGTTAAACACAAACAGATTGAACTTCTATAATTGCAATTGAACTTACAATTTACAACAGATTGAACCAGAAAGTCACAATTGAAAAAATATGATAATTGACAAGTTAAAATATAGCTCACAAAATACAACAATTTACAAATTAAAATATAACTCACAAAATACATTCACATCCATAAATTTTCTCTCCATGTATTTGCCCCATTTCTTTGTGCCCAGTAACCCCATGTCTTCTTTGGCTGGTCTACTTGAAAAACCTCAACAACTTTCCAATGCTGCAATGTACAGAAGCCGAAAATTCCGAAAGAAATCAAAATTGGACTGAGTGTGTCTAAGCCCTAAGGCTCTGAGCCAGCCTCTAATTGACAAGTTGCAAATCAGAACAAATAAGTTGCAAAGAAAAAAAATAATCGTCCAAGCCAGCCTCTAATTGACAAACTAAATCAAAGAAAAAAAAAATAATAAGTTGCAATCCTAGCAACCAGATCAGAACAAATTTAGAGAAAAAAAAATGAGAGATTGGTAATGACAACCAGATTTGAAGAAGATGAGATAAGAAGCAAACGTACCTTTATAAAAAACCACCAAGCTATTGCTTACTGCTACCCGGCAGTTTGACCACCGCTAGGCCTGATCCTGTACCAGTACCGTCAGTATCAGTACCAGTAACTAAACTGACACCACAGTCGACATCAGCACGAAGGAGAAATGGAAAGCTCAAGGATGGCATCAAACTTTGTGAGCACTGCAAAGAGATGGGAGTGAGGGATACGGCTGAGGGAGGGAAAGACAAAGTGGTGGGGACCGTGGAGTTGTGGTAAGGGAGACTATCAGAGGAGAGGGAAATGGGATGAGGTTTCGAGTTGGTGGTCAGGCCAGAGAGGAATACGGCAAAGGGAGAGAGAGAGTTTGGTTGGGTTGTGGTGAGGGAGGTCATCAGAGAGGAGTGGGAGAGGTTTCTCCCCTCCCCTCCCCTCCCCTCTGCAAATGGGCTGAAAGTTAACTAGGCCGTTCTGTTTATGTTTCGTCCACCTGAACGAAACTGCATATCATTTCATTTCCGTTCCACATGCTGAAACATAACAAAAAAACACTTCCATTTTCGCTCTGTTTCAGATGAAACGGAACAAAAACATGCGAAACAGATGGAAGTAGCTTTTAGAAAAGTTATCTTAAGCACCAAGCTTACAAGAAAGAAGCATCATTATATGTGAAATAAAAATATATAATTATTATTAGACTATCTACATGCAACAACAACATGTCTATAAATTTAATTCTTGACTGTATTTGGAATAAATTTTTTTTTAAAAAAACATGTTTATATAAATTTAAGAGAAATTCTACCAAAAGAACTCGATTTTTGAATCAAGTAAAACAAAATTGGGAGAGATGACGACGCAGATTGGAGTAGCATGTTGACTAATATCAAGTTATTAACAACAAATAATAATAAATAGTGAAAGAAGCCATCAGAGAGTATATAGGAAATGCAAAGCAGCAGCATATGTATGGGTGGCAACAAAAGCAACTCTTGATACAAAAAAAAAAAAAAAAACTTCAAGTACAGGCCATATTAGATCAAATATTAAAAATTACCAGACGACATAAACTAGTACAGTCAAGCTGAAGCTACTGAAACAAGCAGTAAAATGGAAAGAAAATAGAGAGGCAAAGGGTGCGAGACATGTATCCTAAGAAGATGCAGGTAGAGAGTGTCAGTAGCGCCTCCTTGGGGGAGTGCGGGAGCGCCTCCTGGGATTGCGGCGCTTGGAGGCAGCGGTGCCATTGGTGAAGGCGGGGCCATTAGTGAATGCCCAATCGACGTGGATGGTTTGGTTGAAGAGCTCCTGGGTGGCATCCATGGTCTTGATGGCAGCGTCTGCCTCCTCATACCTCTCATACTCGATCAGTGCATAGCCCTGTCGGCAGGAGTGCAGAAACAATGCAAGCAGGCAATGAAAATGACATCAAAGTAATTTTTGAAAAGAAAGAAAGAGAGAAATAAAAAGAAAGACCTTGACGAAGCCAGTGCGACGGTCGAGATTGAGATGCAAATTCTTGACCTGGCCGAATTCGCCAAAAGCATTGTGGAGGTCTTCCTCTTGAGCTTCTTCATGGACCCCAGTGACGAGTATGATCCAGCCCTCTATGGCTAGAGGCAGATGGTTTTGAGATGTTATATTAGTATTCATTTGGTCATTCCCCATTTGTAATTTGTAATTTCTATTGGTACAGGAAGACAAGACAGGGATCTTAATTAATTAATTTAATAAATAGATAACCCAAACCCTAACAGCCGAAAGTCGGAAAGGGGAAGTGATTAGAACCCAAGATATGATATGGTATAGAATAGAATATAATATACATACAGCGCTGGGGGCCGGGGCCGCCGTCGGAGGTGAGGGAGTCGAAGTTGGGGTTGGCGAAGCGGTCGTCGTCGCGGTCGCGGTCGCGGAAGCCGCGGCCCTTGGTCTTGCGGGGGCCTTGGCCTTGGCCTTGGGCCTGGGCCTGGGCCTGGGCTTGGGCGTGGGTGATGGCGGAGCGGAGCTTGGGGGGATTAGGGTGAGGAGTAGGACTAGCAGCAGCAGCAGCAGCAGCAGCAGCTTGAAGGTCGTCGTCCATCAGATCCTCGTCGTCCGAGTCGAAGTCCACCGCCTCTACCTCCGCGTTCGCCGCCATTCTCTCTTTCTCTCTTTGCGTTTCGGACTTTGGAGTTTGGAGTGCGACTAGTAGGGTTTACGTCTTCTAAATTTCTAATTCCCCATTTTTTTTTAATAAAAACAATTTTATTTTATATTTAAAAAAATCTTTAATTATTTTTTTTTAATAAAACCGCGCTACAGGTGTAGCACACATATGATCTGTGCCATAAGTAGGGACGAAAACGGAGCGAATAAATCCGTATCCGAATTCGAAAAATGCGTCGTAACATTCGATCCGTATCCGTATCCGAACATATCCGTATTCGTATCCGCCAAAAAAATATGGATGCGGATATGGTTTTGAGTTTTTTGACAATATTTGATCCGTATTCGTATCCGACATGGATATTATCCGTATCCGATAGATATTAATCCGTTTATCCGTATCTTTAACGGCATAAGATGATTAATATAACTACTTATCTACATTAGAGAATATTTTTAATTAGATAATACTTAATTTTTATTAGATAAATTCTCTTACAATAATATTTTCATTTGGACTAGTAACATAAAATTTTTTTTATTTTTATTATTGAGATGATTATATATGATAACAACACTAAAATTAATTTTTTTCTCTAATCATGATGATTACATATGATTAATATACTATTTTAATATATGATGACAATTAAGGTAACATGATATAATTTAACATTAAATAGTTAAATATATTGTTGGATTCAAATTGTGGAAAGACTGAATTTATTAATCAATCCTATTAGATTTGTACTTATGTGGTGCTTGCAATTTTAGAATGTCTCTTATTTGCTTTCACTTTTAGCATTTTATTTATGTGTTGATCAAAGTTGAAACCCAACAAATAAATTTGCTTACTTTGTTTTTAAAGAAGTATACTTCTAAAGTTGTACATTGTAATTGAAGGCAATGTTATTAAAATTAACTTTCATATTTTAAAGAAATGCTCATTTGGCTCAAACTATGAAAAATAGTAGATATTCGCATGTACTACTAGTCTACTACTGATCTTGACGAAGTACTAATATAGACATTGAGTATATTGAATAACATTATATTTAGAGAAAATGCTATTGTAAATAAATAAAAAAGTTTAAAATGTTATCCGTATCCGACAAAATATATTCGTATTCGACTCCGTATCCGAAAATATCCGAACCGTATCCGTATCCGTTTAATATACGAACTGTATCCGTATTCGAATGCATTCGTATTCGTATCCGTATCCGAAAAAAAATATGGATGCGGATATGGAAAGACCAACATCCGCTCCGTATCCGATCCGTTTTCATCCATACCAGGTGGTCGTAAAAAAACCCTACTTATAATTTACCTTGAGGCAGATCAAAAATGGTTTTTTTTTTAATTTATGGTCAATGGCTTTTAAATGCTGAACGAATTTGATATTTTTATTTTGATATTTTTTACTAAAAACAGACCATAATATTTGACAAGACAAGTAAATCTTCATGTGTTGAATCTTTCGTTTTTTTTTCAAATTTGTTGATTTTTTTTTCAATTAAGATACAGGCGACATCACTAAATGTTTACCGGGAGTTCACTAGCATGGATTTAACTTTTGTTATTGTTTTCGATTCAAGGTGAACCGGAAAAGAATATGACGTCGTTGGAAGATCATAGGCAAATGAAATCCAGTCCCACGTAGGACCGTGCAGCGCACAGATCACAGCCGTATGATTTAATCTCAATGGCAAAGAGAGCCCCGTGCATGTAACCAGATTGATAGGTCCGAACTGTCCAAATCAGATCGGACGGTTCGTAGGCTGCGCTAGAGGGTCCCGCGCGGGAGCAGATAAGGATTCGACCATAGGTATGACTCAATGATCCTTCTTGTAGAAATAAATGTAATTAATTGTGATGCAAATAAAATAAGAAAATTTAGCGATAATAACAACGATCCTAAAATACTGTTCAATAATAAAATTTTTTAAATTATTCAATTCGCATCATAAAATTCTTCATTTACTTCTCTTTCAATCTCTTTCTCTCTCACGTTCGCCGCCAGAGTAGCCAAGTCAGTTCAGTGTATAGAATAAAAAGCACATTTTGACGAGGACGAAGACGACGATGGAGATCATGATGGGGTTGTGAATGTGTGTCATCATTATGGTGAGAAATTTTATTTGAAGTTTGCAGTAATTATTAATCAATGAATGTATATAATAACTCGCTTGCTTGGTAGTTGCTACACACAAAATAAGGACTCAGGAATTGAAGCGATTGAGTATTGAGTACACAGTACAGGCGTGCATGCAGGCAAATCCAATTAAATTAATTAAATATTTACTTGTGATTTGATTCGGAATTGGGGGTTCAGGGGACAAAACTTAAAAAATAAAAAAGAGCTAGAGATCAGCCCAAGAGCCCAAGACGCTCAGAGCCCAATGCGCTGTCTGCTGACGGTGCCGTCTAATGGACTGACTGAACGCTATCGCATGTAATTAATCAGGAATTATAAGTCACCTCGGTAAATTTATCATCATGCGTCATTGCTGAATAGAGAGCGCGCACGCATGAATCTCGCATGACTATAAAATGTCTGTTATAAATGTTCAATTTAATAACTAATATGTTTAATTTAATAACCAATATGTTCAGTTAAATGTATCAACTAATGATTTATTACATACAATCGTGCGTTGTCTTGGAGAGAGACGCGCTAGGGACAAGAGTCGGAAATTTTTTTAACTGAATTGGATCGGTTCATGAATCTTTCTAATTTTTTCATGTATTTTTTGTCATGTTCGTGGTCCCTTCTCTTGCCATCGCACATATTAAAAGAATTGAAAATTAATACTTGATAAATTGATCATTTATATGTAACTAGCAGTATGGGTGGGCGGACATTAATATGTGAGGTGTGAAAATAAAAAAAATAATTTGACATAAATATGTTGTTTATTTTCAATATTTAAGGTCAGCGTTATCTTAATTAGCACGGAAAGTAACAATACTATTCATCGATTCAAACAAATAGAATCAATAAAAATAGACATGTAAACAACTAAACAAAATAATTCGATGAAAATATATATGTTTCTCAATAAAAAGTTGCACATAAATGTATATATATCGTCTCAAACAAAAATAGATAATACAACATGATAAGATTTTTGAATCGCTCTTGCTCTGCGATTGTAACAAACAATGATCGTACTTAAGACGGAGACTTGTTTTAATATGTGCCCACACATTGCTTTAATATGCGATATGTGAAAATAAAAATATTATTTAACATAAATATGTAGTTTATTTTTAATATTTAAGATTGACATTGTCTTGATCGACGCTGAAAGTAGAAGTACAAATAGAATAAAAAAAAATGGACATGTAAACAACCTAAAAAAGAATAATTAATGAGATCTTAACGTAATAGCAAATTGCGCTGGTGATTAAAAGGCATATGCGCATCATGCGTAAATAGGAATAGGAGATGACACTGATGCCCATCATATTATGTCTCTTAAAATCAGAGAGGGCATCTAAGATATATATTAAAAACCGCGGCCGATATTTAAATTTGAAATATCGGTCAAAAATAGAGTTAATTTTTTTACACTGTTATTTATATAAATTAAAAATAGTTTAAAAGTTAAATATATTTAGAAATCTAAGGTAGATATATTTGGAAGTCTAAGGTAGTTCATGTCTAACTTATAGGGAAAAAAAATTTATTCCCTCATACGACATGCAATCTGAGCCCTCCAATTTTCGTTGATCGATCAATCTGAATATATTCTAGAAGTTTACCCTTCTTAATTAAAAGCCATGATTCCATTGGCTTTTAATTAAAAATATTTTTTTGATTAAATATATTAAAAATAATTGTACCAATCATCTAAGATAGTTTTTTATATATAAAGTAAATATAAAATAGATATATTGGAAACATATATTTCTTTATATATTGATAGATTTAGCCATCAAAATTTATCAAATGGCGGCGAAGCCGCCTACCCCTCATCTAGTTTCCATTATTTTAAGATTATTTTCCTAATTTCAATTACAACAATATTTCTTCAATAATTAAATAGCCTCTGTCTAGTTTATCCAAAAAAAAAAAAACAATACTTCTTCAAAATAATATCAAATATTGATTGATTTCCAATACATTCAATTTTCCATTAAAACATTGTACATGCGCCATTATTTTGTGGTTTGGATTAAAAAGAAACATATTAGATATAATTTAAGAGGATGACCAAGAATCATTAATCACGCTATGATGTTTGGCCAAGTACGAAACGCATATTTTAGTCTTATAATTGAAACCAGGGTTAATGCATGTTTATTCGGAATTGCTTAGGATCATTCCAGCGTTTCTATCATTTCCATCATTCTTTATAGATACGTTCATTTTTTTTCATTTTTAGAAAACGCGTTTGAAATATTTCTTCCATTTTTAAAAGTCCAGAAAATGAGAGGATGAGCGCCAGAGCGAATCAGAGGAAAGAGAAGGTGGGAGGGGAGAGGGGGGAGGAACGCGTTTCATTTCTTTTCTATTTTCAGAAATAATTTGTCTAGCGACTCCATGTTGATTCTCACTCTCATCTCCATCGCCTTTCTTCTTCTCAATACAACAATTACTCATATTAACTTCAACAGTTGCAGTTCAAATACCAACTATTGAAGTTAATATGATTAATTGATGTAGTTTGAATACTAAATGTTGAAGTTAATATGAGTAATTATTGTAGTTCGAATACTAATCGTTGTAGTTAATATATGTGATTGTTGTAAGTGTAGCTCGGATATTAACTGTTGAAGTTAATATCAGTAATTGTTGTAGTTCGGATACTAACTGTTGTAGTTAGTGTTAGTATTAGTAATTGTTGTAGTTGTAGTTTGGATACTAATTGTTGAAGTTAATATGAGTAAATGTTGTAGTTCGGATACTAATTGTTGTAGTTAGTATTAGTAATTATTGTAGTTGTAGTTTGGATACTAACTGTTGAAATTAATATGAATAATTGTTGTAGTTCAGATACTAATTGTTCCAGTTTACCAGCGTTGGGTGAAAGAGAGGGAGAAAATAGAGGGACAAAGGGAACAAAAAGAAAAGAGACCGATCGACAAACACATATTTAGATATTATTAAATTAAATATATAACTCTATACTATATATCTATTTTAAATTTTAAATTGTATTGAAACCTTTGAGTCGTTCAGATTGTATATAAAATATTAAAATTAAAACAAAGAAAGGAAAGAAATTTGTATCCAAAATTCTTTTTCCACACTCAATTGAGAATGAGAATACAATAATTCTCTTTACATACAACGTCTTAATTCTATTCTATAAAATGATCAATCAAATTTTTAGTCTACCCTATATTCTCTCCATTATTACCTACATATGGTGCAAAACTATGTATTTGCATGTTACGACTAGCTAGTTATAGCTTTGAAAAACAAAACCTAATAATCAAATAAAGAGAAAATTTTAAATATATATGCTATGTATCCTGTGGCTGTGTCTAAATAAATTACCAAATGTAGCCTAATCTTAATCTTAAATTAAATTAATGATTGATTGGAATTTCTCTGCATTCACCTTGTGTAGGTTTCAAACATTATTGTTGCAATTCTATTGCTATAAACCATATACCAAGTCCCTCTTAAAAAAAAAAAAGAAACATTAATTATCGGCTAAAAGGTGAAAAGATGCCCACCACTAATCAATATTCTATTTACGTTAATATTTTATTATTGCTGGCACTCTGAATCATTATTATTATATAATTAGATTTATAATAATTATTATTACTACTATTTGAGTCGCCAACATTTCCCATTTCATTTCATTTTTCATTTTGAATGCTCTTCAATTTCATTTAATTCGGCCCTTCCTACTTTTATACATATCGATCTTCATTCTCTCTCTCCATTTTCTTCTTAATTACATCTCATCTGTCATCTGATAATAACATTGGGGGCGTAAGCGATTGCGTCTGATCGAAATTAGTCTAAATTATCAATACATAATTTCGTTTAAGTATGTGCAAGTTGCAATTTACTAACTATAAATTTATAACCATTCAACTAATTAATGCCTACAAGACCTATTTGAGTTTCATTAACCCCCATTGAAAGGAATTACTATAAAAAATAATACAAATAACAATTAATTATATCAGAAAGATATAACATACTTTAGCTGACAACAACATGAAGAGCAAGGGCTAATTAGACGATTAAAAAAAACAAATTAATGTGTTATATGTTACAATTATTTTATGTATAAGCAGATTAACTTTTCTAAGAAAAAAAATGTAAGTACGTTTTTTAGAGATACTAAGCAAGGCTATCCAGTTAATACAAAAAAAAATGCAAGTAAGTTACACGAACTTCTTTTAAGAAAAATTTACAAATTAAAATTCAGGACAGCAGCGTTGGTCAAGACATGAACAAATGGGCACGTGATGTGGATGTGGGTACCGTTAATTTGAAGTCCTATATTATAAATATAATATCGGAGGGGCTGTTACATTTAAGTAAAATTTATAGTTTTATACTGCAGGGCAGGCTTCCTCTCTCTCTTTCTCTCTCTATACATCTAATGCTATATTATATAAATATACATATAAATATAAATATGCCCGTCTCTCTAAAGTCGCATATATATATATATATCCAGAGCAAGCAGCTGGCAGGCAAAGAGTAGTACATTGTACATAACGATCGACTTAATTAGCTCTGTAAATCCTGCATATGATATGATCGAGTCGATCGGTGGCCGCTGTAATCACATATGTACCCTACGTGATATATATACAGATTGAGCGCGGGATCTGCTGATTTGATGGCGACTGAGGGAGGGCCGAAGGTGGCCTTAGTTGCTGGTGCAACCGGCCTTGTGGGCAAAGAGCTTGTCAGATCCCTCCTTCGCTCCGACTCAGATGACTGGGCCCTCATTTACGGCATTGCACGCTACCAGCCGACGGATGATGACGACAATGCTGACAAGGTCAAGGAGGGTGTCCGCTGCTGCAGGTATCGGTTCATGCAGTGTGATCTGCTCGACCGGGAGCAGACAGTAGAGAAACTGGGCACCGTGGCAGGGCAGGTGACTCACCTCTTCTGGGCAACGTGGGCTAGCCAGTTCCCTCTCGACACGCCTGAGTGTTGCGCCCAGAACTGTGCCATGCTTACCCATGCACTCGACGCACTCCTCGTCCACACCCCCAGTTCGCCGGCACTGCGCCACATCTGCCTCCAGACGGGTACCAAGCACTACGTCTCCCTCAAGGCACCCGGCCTTTCTGGCCCCTATCTTGAGGAAGAGATTATTGAGGTGAAAAAGATGAGGAAATTAGAAATCATGTCGGCAGAAAGAGACGATGGTGATATGGACGGGTACAAGTATAACTTTTACTATGCAATCGAGAAGCTGGTCATGGAGCGGGTCAACGAGGGCATCGTCAGCAGCTGGTCTGTACACCGCCCGGGACTGCTGTTTGGAGTTTCCAATCGGTCTTACTTCAACGTGATGGGCTCGCTCTGCGTGTATGCCACCTTGTGCCAGCACCTGGGCATACCCTTCCGTTTCCTTGGCACCAAGTTCTGCTGGGAGGAACACTATATCGACATGTCTGATGCGAGGCACGTAGCAAGCCAACAGATCTGGTGGGCCTCATCATCCCGGACTCTCGGGAATGGTGAAGCCTTCAATGCTGTTGATGGGGGCCCTTTCATCTGGAAGCAGGTCTGGCCAGCATTGGCTTCCAAGTTTGGTATTGAACACGAACCTGAGGAGATGAATTGGTTGTCTGAGGAAGCGTGTTATGTCGAGATAATGCGTGACAAAGAGAAAGCATGGGAGGAGATTGTGGCGGTCAATGGGCTCAGAAAGACAAAGGTTGAAGACCTTGCCAATTGGGGTTTCCTCGATTCGTTGTTTCGGTTCTCGGGGAAATTGCTGGCAGCACCGGGCAAAGCGAAGAGCCTGGGCTTTGTGCCGCCGTCTACATACGCCGACACCAACTCGGAGGCTGTTCTCTACTGGGTTCACCGCATGAGGGAAATGCGTTTCATCCCTTAACTATACATGTAATTCACTGTCGCGACTATTTTATTTATTTATTTATTTTTGTATATGAGGCTTAATATTTAATTATCGAGGAGTCCGGGAGCTAGCTAACAAAGTAACAAGTAACAACAGAACATAAATTCAAGAGACTGTTGGTATTTCCGTTCTCGTAGAAACTGGTTCGATCTATCTTGTTTTAGTGAATGGTCAATGGATCTCTGTATGGGGACAGTCGCGTTAGTTTCTTTTCGAATAAAACAATTGTAAAGGCGAAAGAATAGTTGCTCTGTGCTCACCACTCACCACGCAGCTCCGTAACAACTGTAAAAGTTGGGATACATTAATTAATTCTCAGTACATGTACATCCCTTCCCTTGGCCACTAGGGAATAAATTTATCCTCCAACTAAGCAAGCTAACATCACATGCATTGTTTTAGCTAAGCTATAAATAATTAATTTCTTAAGTACAAGTGTCAGGAACTGACACAAAAATTCCAGATTTAGTTATGTTTGACCGAGTCAACGGGAAGGGGTCAGGTGCAAATTGACCTGATGAGTAAAGCTGAGTCTCTGACATGTAGATACGGGCGAGGAAAAGAATTAAGATAGGCTGGCGGCCGTTAGTTTTAATAGTGGGTCCTTTGTTTGCATTTCATTCTTGAAATTGTTAGAATAATAGCAGAAAAACATTGTAATTGGGTTGCTCTGCAATTAAAGAGGTCGTTAGAGATATTTTGCTAGCTCAATTCTGATTGGTTGGGAAAAATTGTAATTTTCTATTTTTGTTATTTTTGAATTACGCTGTTATATAAGTGAAACAGCTGATTGTATTTTGGTTATGTTGAAAAATAAACTTTCAGATCTACTTTCTCTCTCTTCTCCTTAATTGTCATTCTCTTCCTCTCTTCTCATCCAATTTCAGTACCAAATCTCTGAACTCTCTTCTAAATTCTCTAAAACTCTCTCATCTAATTCCCAAATTACTTTCTCTTCTCTCAAATTCAGAATCTCTCTCTCTCGATTGCATCATTGTCGTAACAATTTGGTATCAGACCCATCGGTTATCGTGGACCTATTATCTCTGATCTGGCATGACACAAATCGAAAAACAACTTCCATTTCATGGCACATACCAGATCTGGATCAGCAGCCATCGACGATATGAAAGCTCAGATGACCCAAATTCAGTCTGAGCTAGATCGTGTGTCGAAAGAAGGGGCAGAACGAAATGCTCAACTCAAAGATCAACTTACAACAGTGATACAAGAGCAATCTGATGGAAACAAAAAGATGAATGAAAGATTGGAGCGAATGGAGACAATGTTTGCAAAATTACTGCAGCAGAAAGAACCTGTGTGGGAACCTCCAACGAATCATGCAAATGGGAGTCTGGGTGGACCTGGGGTGCTAGGTCCTACTCCTCATGCCAATTCATCAATTCCTGTTGAGTTGAGATCTGGAGAAACAATACTTGTGCACCCCAATGGAGAAATGTTCAGAAGACCACCTGAACCAGGAGGTAGAGATATGGGATTTCTAAGAAACACACTTGCTCCAATTCAACTGCCAAGGTCTGATTTCCCTACTTTTGATGGTTCAGATCCGTCTGATTGGCTCATGAAATGTGAGTACTATTTTGAATTATACCAAATTCCTGGTGTTCATAAAACCAGACTAGCTGTTTTGAGTTTCATTGGTGAAGCTAGCTCTTGGTACAGGCACTTTAGATTAGGTATTGAAAATCCACCTTGGGAATTGCTTGTGGAAGAAGTGTTTGCTAGGTTTGCAGAGAATGCAAGTCAAGATCTAATAGGGGAATTTAAAAGAGCTCACCAAGTGGCTAAAGTGAGTGATTATATCAGACAGTTTGATGCTCTCAGGGCTAGATTGATGCATGAAAGACCATACTTGCCCACTGATTTTTATGTAGCTGCTTTTATTGAAGGGTTAAAAGAAGAGTTAAGAGGCATGTTGAATATGTTCCAACCAAAAACACTCAATGACTCTTATAAATTGGCTAGACACTATGAACAAGTGCAAGAGGGACAATATAGAAGAGTCAAATTCACTCCCAAAACACCATTGCTAACTGTACCACAGAAAGGAAAAGAAATTGCTGATAAGCAAGTGGTAGTGGCAGGGAAATTTCAAAAAAATTGGAATAATGAACATGGTTACAGAAATAACCAGTTTGAACAGAAGAGGTTGCAAGGGCTGTGTAATAGGTGCAATGACAAATGGTACCCCGGCCACCAGTGTGCTAATAAAACCATGCATTTGTTAATGGAGCCCAGTGAGTTGGAAGAAGAGGTAGATGAGATTGAGTTTGTAGACTGTGTTGAGGAAACAGAAGAGGTCCAATTGGAGGAAGCAGTCATATCTCTATTCACCAGCAAGGATGCTAATAAAGTCAAAACCATGAAGTTCAAAGGCTATGTTGGCTCTATACCCATATGTGCATTAATTGACAGTGGGAGTACCCACTCCTTTGTCAACCCCACTGTCTTACAAGGGCAACAATTTCCTATTACTAAGAGTACTCCTATGGCAGTAGTAGTAGCTAATGGCCACAAGATGGTTACTGAAGCCAGCTGTAATGCTCTTAAATTTTAAATTCAGGGAAATGAATTCAAAAAAGATATGAGAATACTTGATGTAAAAGGGTATGACTTGATCTTGGGGCTTGACTGGCTAACTGAACTGGGGCCAATGCTAATTGATTGGAAGAAAGGAGTGTTGAAATTTAAGCAAGGTAGTAAGGAGGTGAAATTGCAAGTCTGCACAGAAACAGCAGAAATCAGCTTGTGTGAAGGGGCTTTCAGCTTCAAGATGGAAGAAAACCAAGGGAGTGAGATATTGGTTGCTTGTTTATTCAAAGTAGAGCCAATGGATGAAATTACTCCTGAGATGGAGTCAGAATTGATACCTATTCTAGACCAATACCACAATATATTTGTTGAACCAACCTCTCTTCCCCCTTATAGAGAAGTTGACCATCAAATTACTCTCTTGCCTAATACACAACCAGTGAATCTCAAATCCTAGAGGCACTCTTACTTTCAAAAATTGAAGTTGGAAAAGATCATAGCTGAGTTGCTAAAAAATGGTTTCATTCAACCATCAACTTCCCCATTTGCTTCTCCTGTGATTTTAGTGAAAAAGAAGGATAATACCTGGAGACTTTGTGTGGATTACAGGAAGCTGAACTCATGTACTGTGAAGAATAGATATCCAATACCCATTATTGAAGATTTGTTAGATGAGTTGCATGGCTCTAAGGTGTACTCAAAGATAGATTTGAGGGCTGGATATCATCAAATTAGGATGATAGAGGGGGACATTCCTAAGACAGCATTTAGAACACATGAGGGACATTACGAGTATAATGTGATGCCATTTGGACTCACAAATGCTCCTTCTACCTTCCAAGCCTTGATGAATCAAGTTTTCAAACCATATCTAAGGAAATTCATACTAGTATTCTTTGATGATATACTAGTATACAGCCCAGACTTGGATACTCACAAAAAGCATCTTGCTTTGACATTTGAAATATTGAAAAAGCATCAATTGTTTGCAAAAAGGTCAAAGTGTGCCTTTGGTATGGCAGAAGTGGAATACCTGGGACATATCATTTCCCATAAAGGTGTGGCAACTGACCTGGCAAGGTAGAAGCTATGCTCAAATGGCCTGTTCCTAAAACAACAAAAGAATTAAGAGGTTTCCTAGGACTAACTGGGTATTACAGAAGGTTTGTGCAAAATTATGGGTTAATTAGTAAGCCTCTTACTGAGTTGTTGAAGAAAAATGCATTTAATTGGGGCCCATCTGCAAATGAAGCATTCAACAAGCTGAAGCATGCTATGGCAACTGCTCTTGTACTAGCCATGCCTAACTTCAACAAGCCATTCATCATTGAATCAGATGCTAGTGACAAGGGAATAGGTGCAGTGCTTATGCAGGAGAAACAACCAATTGCTTACATCAGCAAAACATTGAGTGTAAGGAACCAGAACTTATCCACCTATGAGAAGGAACTTTTGGCACTATTGACTGCTGTTAAGAAGTGGAGACATTATCTTCTGGGTCAACCTTTCATCATCAGAACTGATCAGGTCAGTTTGAAATATCTGCTGGATCAAAAATTGCAGCATACAATGCAACACAAGGGGCTTTGTAAATTGCTTGGGCTGGATTATAAAATTGAGTACAAGAAAGGAGTACTTAATAAAGTGGCAGATGCATTATCAAGAAGAGAAGAAGGTGACATGAGTAAGGAGGGGGCAATGTTTGCTGTTACTGAATTGATTCCTGCTTGGATAGATGAGATCAAAACTAGTTATGAAAATGATGAATGGATAGCAAGTTTGATGGACAAGGTTCAGGATGATGTGGAAGGAGAAGACAATTACACTATACACCAAGGATTGCTGAGGTATAAAAATCGAATTTGTGTTGGTCAGAGTCATCAATGGAGAGATAAAATTTTAAAGGAAGTGCATGACTCTAGTGTTGGTGGTCATTCGGGAATTCTGGGTACATATCAAAAGTTGAAGGCAATGTTCTATTGGCCAAAGCTCAAGGAGGCTGTACACTCTTATGTGAGACAGTGTGATGTATGCCAACTCAGCAAAGGGGAGCATGTGAGTACACCTGGCTTACTACAACCATTGCCTATTCCTGAAATGGCATGGTGTAGTATTTCAATGGATTTCATTACTGGACTTCCAAAGTCAGATGGCAAAGAGGTGATAATGGTTGTGGTTGACAGGTTTACCAAGTATTCACACTTCATCTCTTTATCTCATCCTTTCACTGCTATAACAGTTGCTCAGGTTTTCCTTGATCAAGTGTATAAACTACATGGCCTACCTCAAAACATAATTTCTGACCGAGACCTTATATTCACCAGCAGATTTTGGAAGGAGTTGATGGGTAAAATGGGAACTAAACTTAATTTCAGCACAGCTTTTCATCCCCAGACTGATGGGCAAACAGAAAGAGTAAATCAGTGCTTGGAGGGGTATCTCAGGTGCATGGTACATTACCAACAGAAACATTGGAGTAGATGGCTGTCCCTTGCTGAGTGGTGGTACAACACTAGTTTTCATAGCTCTATTCAGATGACTCCTTTCCAAGCTCTATATGGATACCCATCCCCATTAATTCCCATGGGAATGCCTCCTAAGAGTAGTGTTGAGGCAGTTAATGAGCACTTAAAAGACAGGCATCAAGTATTGCTAGAGCTAAAACAACAATTGACTAAGGCTCAGAATAGAATGAAGAAGCAGGCTGACATGAAGAGGAGTGAGAGGTCATTTCAAGTGGGAGATTGGGTATACCTCAAATTGCAACCTTACCATCAACTGTCATTACAAGGTGGAGGGCAAAAAAGGAAATTAGGGCTAAAATACTTTGGTCCTTTCGAGATCATACAAAGGGTAGGGCCAGTGGCTTACAAATTGAATTTGCCAAATGGATCTCAAATTCATCCTGTCTTTCATGTCTCTCAGCTAAAAGAAAGAGTTGGGGATGGACAACTAATCAGTCCTACTATACCAGTGCTAGGAATCAGTAAGAAGGGACAAGCTTATCCAGAAGAAATTTTGGAAAGGAGAATGGTTAAAAAGAAAAATGCGACAGTAACTCAGGTTTTGGTTAAATGGAAAGGAACACCATCTGAAGATTCAACCTGGGAAGAGTATGAAGTCATGAAGGATAAGTTCCCTCAGTTTATTCTTGAGGACAAGAAGAAATTTATGGGGGAAGGAATGTCAGGAACTGACACAGAAATTCCAGATTTAGTTATGTTTGACCGAGTCAACGGGAAGGGGTCAGGTGCAAATTGACCTGATGAGTAAAGCTGAGTCTCTGACATGTAGATACGGGCGAGGAAAAGAATTAAGATGGGCTGGCGGCCGTTAGTTTTAATAGTGGGTCCTTTGTTTGCATTTCATTCTTGAAATTGTTAGAATAATAGCAGAGAAACATTGTAATTGGGTTGCTCTGCAATTAAAGAGGTCGTTAGAGATATTTTGCTAGCTCAATTCTGATTGGTTGGGAAAAATTGTAATTTTCTATTTTTGTTATTTTTGAATTACGCTGTTATATAAATGAAACAGCTGATTGTATTTTGGTTATGTTGAAAAATAAACTTTCAGATCTACTTTCTCTCTCTTCTCCTTAATTGTCATTCTCTTCCTCTCTTCTCATCCAATTTCAGTACCAAATCTCTGAACTCTCTTCTAAATTCTCTAAAACTCTCTCATCTAATTCCCAAATTACTTTCTCTTCTCTCAAATTCAGAATCTCTCTCTCTCGATTGCATCATTGTCGTAACAACAAGTATAATTATAATTAAGAGGCCAGCATCAGCACCCATTAAGCAGCCAAAAACATATATAATGTATCGGAAGTTAAATACTTCCTTATGTACCGAGACGATATTCAGAACTTTTAAAAGTTATAATGGTTAAAAATTCTTACAAAAATTAAAAAGAAAGGGAAGCAAAGTAGCGAACCAATTAATTATGCCACCTAATCGCCAGATAAAATGATCCAATAGATTCTACGGAGGCGCAATCTTTTGTTGGGTCCCATTGTTAGATTAGATATAAGCCTCACAAATTGCTTGGAGAGATCTCCTATTTTTCATTTATTTATTTCTAGTTCAAGAGATCTCTTGATTGACAAATTTGTGTGTAAATTTTTTTTTTTTTGACGAGAATTTTGTGTGTAAATTTACACGAAGGTTCACTGATTGAAGAAGCTTGGTCTTATATTTAATTATTATAAGATGTGGTAGGATTGGGGAAAGTTTCATTTTTTTTTAAAAAAAAAGGCATAGACGTAGGAATTTTTTTTTTTTAAAGAAAACTCATAATTAGTCTTGTAAGTTGTGGATAAATCAATAATGGCGGCTTTAGCACCAAATTTTTGTTATGTGACTGGCTCAACGTTGGATGTAAGATTACACTACATGGATTTGATTTGATTGGATTGGATTGGATTATCAGTTAGGAAAAAAACAGCTAGAAGCCTTCGTTTTCAAATAAAGATATATGACAGCATGTACAATAAATTCTAGTTGAGATTTTATCCTTATAATTGAGAATGGAAGGATATATATAGTTTCGGAATTTGGGCAGTTTAATGGGGCCGTTTGGATCACTTAGGATTTGAAGAATTTGGAGAAGTTGCAATTCATAAGAATAAATTTATTGGGAAGTGTGTAACTTTGTGAAGAGTTTGGATTGTTTATAATAAATTTATGGTAGGAAGATGAAATTTCCCAAAATCCCCATCAATCCAAACAGCCCCAATGTGGTATTCATTATTCATATATATGTAAATATAGAAAATTGGCCTGAAAGACTGCCCGATTGGTTCGGTGTTCAGAAAACTTTAAAGTATCATTCAATTACCATTTAAATATTTCAAAATTTGAAGTATCGTATCGGTCCTTAAAATTTTCCGTTTGACCCAAACTGATCTATCTTTAACATTAAAATTTGACTAATTGAACAGATAAATTTAAATGTTAAAGAATTAAAAATAATATTTTTAAATCTTTATGGATCATATGATGAACGAATGATAAGTTAAGATCTATAAATTACTGTGATTTAATTTAAAATTAACGTCAACAAAAAAATAGTAGAGAGGAGAGAGAGAGTCCAGATCCATGCATCCATGGTCTACAATTGAACAGAAACCTTTGCTAAATTAGGTGAAGGTGAGCCTGGTGAGGTCTATCTGACTGACGTGTACTGAGGTTAATTTATTTCTTCTTAAAGCTTCCGTTTGGATGCGTTGAGAAGTAGGAAGAAGAAAAAAAAGAAGAAAAAAAATTATAAACAATCCAAACTCTTCACAAAGTTACATACTTTCTAATATTTCTTCCCACTTTTTTTTTCTTTCCACACCTTTCCAAAAATAAACGGAGAATAAAAACAGGGGAGGTGAATGGGAATATTATATATTATATATAATAAAGAAAGTATACAATATATATTTATATGGGGATTGGGAGGTGGGGCATGTTTTGTGGTCTCAAGTCAACCCTACCATTTTTTTTCTTTTCATTTGCCATTTCGTTTCCTTCTCAAGTAAAGTAAGCACCATTATTTTAATTTTGATTGGGTGAGCAGCTGGTCTTACGACGTGCATTTTTGCCTCCTTGTCCTCGCCCCGTTTTTATTATCAATTAATAAATACATTACATGGCCAGCGCTCAGTGGCCAACTGTTCATAAATTTTATCCTATTAATTTATTTATTACCTACGCTTGTTAGTTGTTGCTAGGGGTGAGCAAAAAACTCGTGACTCGTGAGTTATTCGAACTCGACTCGAGAAAAACTCGTCGGTAACTCGAGTCAACATAACTCGAGTTCTAACAACTCGAGTTATCCTGACTCGCGAGTTTTATTTGCCGAGTTCGAATTAGGCCCAACTCAATTCGGCCCAACTCGAGTCAGCTAATATGTGCCGCAAAATATGTTTTTAAAATATTAGTTTAGTAGTGTGCACAGCCCAGCTTTTCTTTGCTAGCATATATGGGCCGCAAAAAAGGTTTCTTCAAATATTAGTTAATTACTTAATTTGTTTACACAGCCTACTTTTTGTTGCTAATCTAGTGACCTAGTCCCCAACCTTTCCCTTCCCTCCCACGCGGCCGCGCCTCTTCCCATTATCGCTAACCACCATTGAAGCATAGTCTCTTACTTCATCTATTCCCAGTTCGCTCCTCCTTTCGCTACCTTTCTTCCCACAAAAAATAACGCATTAGATTTTTACTTCAACGACCCAAAGAACTTGTTTATTCTCTCTCAGCTGAAGAATTTTTGAGCAAAATCTTCTCGCCTTCTTTTTTACGAGCTACATACCGAGTCACGAATTGACTCGAGCTAAAATAATATGAGTTCGAGTTCGCATGAATAGTTCGGAACTGCTTCGCTATCGAGTCACGAGTTGGCTCGAGTTGTGGCGAGTTCGAGTTCGAGTTGAGGCTAACTCGCTCGAACTCGGCTCGTATACAGCCCTAGTTGTTGCCCATAATTGGTCAAGGAAGAGCAACTTGCAAAATCAGGTCAACTATTTACCAAAGCCCTGATTGCAAACCACATCATATTTTATTATCAATTAATTAAAATTTATTGTTTTTCTGATGTCCTTTTTATTGTACATCTCCAGTTGAAACTGTAGCAAGTTGTTCAACTTGAACGACATCCACATTTAGTTGGCACTAAATTTCGAAATGAAATTCCGTTCCGCGCGGGACTGTCCACCGCACCACTGTAAGTCATGTGATTTAATCTCAATGGTAAAGGAAGCCCGTGCATGTAACCTGATTGGTAGATCCGAACCGTCCAGATCAGATCGGACGGTTCGTAGATTGCGCTGGACGGTTCCGCGCGGGAGCAGATAAGGATTCCTAATTTTCTCTGTCTCAGTCGTCATTTCGGCCATCACACTTGATGGGTTATTTTTTTTCCTTTTAAGGGGAAGCATAATTAATTCGTTGCTAATCCAAATTGGTTTTTGCTAATTGCTAATTGCTAAAAATACATGCAACGCCACAATGGGATGGTGTATATATATTTAAAAGAATGAATTAAATTTTACTAGACATGATTCGATCGATCATGAACCAAGCGGACCTTCCTATATATGTCGTTTTAGGGTTTTGCATTAGATACCACAACTTTCACACTGAAAGTTCCATCAAAGTCTTTTGAAAAAATATCATATGAGATTTGATTTGGGGAGAAACCAAATATGTTATTTTTCAAAATTTAGAGTTGTGAAACTTATGTGAAAAGACTAGTGAGCGATAAGTTTGGACTCAAATCGGACAAAGAGTATTATTTTTACAACCGCGTTAAGAAAAAGAGAGTTGTTACTCATCATGGTGAGTTTTTAGAGAAAGACTTTCTCGCAAGAAGTAGTGCAAATAATGTGGATATTGAAGAAATTCATAAACCACCACAAGATATGCCTCAAATAAGTAATCTTACTATTTCCAATATGATATCAAATGAGATTATAGCCAAACATATTTCGCAAGTTGTGAGAAAAGAGATTCATGAGAATGCTCCCTCAAATTAGAAATCAAATATCTTCCGAGTCGATAATGTTCAAGTTCCTCAAGAAACGTTCAAGCATCAAGAACCAAGTCCACATACTATTGTGGAATAAGTTCAAGAACCTCAAGCACCAATGCTACAAAGGTCAACAAGGAAAAGTCATCAATCTGAAAGGTACTTGGATTTTCATGATATTCTCGTCATTAAGAATGATGAATTGTTGACCATTAAGGATATGATGGGAATGTCCGACTCTAAGGAGTGGCAGAAGATTACAAGCAAGTTCATGATATTGACTATGAAAAAATCTTCTCGTCTATTATCATGTTTAAGCTAATTCATATTTTGTTAACAATTGCTGCATTTTATGATTATGAGATATGATAAATGGATGTCAAACTGTCTTTCTAAATACAAAATTTGAAAGAGGATGTGTATGTGACACAATCTGAGAATTTTGTGGATCCAAAAAATGCTAACAAGATATGCATGCTTCCAAGATCCATTTAATATAGATTAAAGCAAACATCAAGGATTTGGAACAAGCGCTTTAACAAAGAAGTCAAGAAGTTGAACTTCGTTCAATATGAGAATAAATCTTGTGTATACAAGAGGCTCAGTTGGAGCGTGGTGATTTTTCTTGTCTTGCACATGGATGACATACTCTTGATCGTGAATAATGTTCCCGAGTTAAATGCAGTCAAGACTACATTGAAAAAAGTGTTCTCAATGAAAGGGAAATACATGGAGCAGTTCAAGTATCCTTCTGTTGTGGATTCTATCATGTCATGTTATGCACTCACCTCGATATGGCATATTCGATTAGTGTGACTAGTTGATTCCCAACCTAACTTGCCATGGCACATTGAACTACAATCAAGAACATGCTAAAGTACCACTAGAGAACAAATGATACTCTTCTTATATATGGTGGAGACAAGGAGTTCATTGTAAGGGATTACATCGATGCTAGTTTCCAAACCGATCGAGATGACTCAAAACCACAGTTGGGTTATGTGTTTTTTTTTCAATGGTGGTATTGTAAGTTGGAAGAATTTCAAACAGGATACTACAACTGATTTTGTCACCAAAACATAATACATAGCCGCTAGTGAGGCAGCAGAAGAAAGTCTTTGGATCAAGGAGTTTCTGACTGAGCTGGAGGTGGTTCCAAGCATCTCAAGTCTAGTGGATCTCAACTGCGACAACGCGAGAGCCATAGCTCAATCTATGGATCCGATATCACACCAGAAAATAAAACACATCCAATGATGATTTTGTTGGAGTTATGTCCTAGAAATCAATAATTTAATGACTTAAATATTAGTTTATGTTATAGATGATATTTTATCATTTGTTCCTAGGTTTATTGAAAGATCATTCAGGTTGAGGATCTGAATTGTGGATCATTCTTTAGAATGACAATAATAAATCTGAACTGTCCATAATCTTGATAATTAACAAAGAACATTAATTATCATATAAGATTAGTATGCAAGTTAAGTGATGATTAAGTTCTACAAATAATATATAAATAGTTACCAATTTAATTGCATATGTGTATGTTATTAGAACATAGCACAGGACTTGACTCAATGAAATAAACATATGGATTGTGTTATGTGTTATTGTTTATTTCATATGAGTTTGATTCTAAGTTTGAGATGGTTCAATCTTTCCACATGAGGATAGGTTCTATAAATTTAGTGTACCGCTGATTTCCGGTAAGGGTTGCTATACGGACTTTATTTATGTTCTCTTGAATTGTGCTGGGAAAGGTTGTTCATCAAGAAAATCGTATGTCCCTCATCAGTATACCTAGTGAGTGATGATATCTGTTTGGGCCCCTTGATGGAGTTGGATTGTTTGGCAAATTTGTACAATCAATTCTAGATCAAGAAATGTATAATCTGCAAGAATGACATATTCTTATCTTGGATTATACATAATAGAAAAGTGTGATAAAATTTAATACCTAAAAAAATGTGCTCAATCTAAAGAAATGAAACTCGGAAAACTTTTGTTGGTAGTGAACTTGTGCACACCAAGGCCACTGGCCTTCCCTCCAGCTTTTTTTGCACCAACTGGCTTCTTAATTGCAGCGGGGTAAGTCGGTGTCTTTGGCGACTTGACAACTTATGGCTTAACAGCCGCATTTTGCTTAACTACCGAATAAACCAGCTTCATCTCTAGCATGCCATTGGCTAGCTCAGATGGCGCAACCATAGTGGGTGTAACCAGAGAGGCAGTGTTGCTATTGGCACTGGAGATGCCCTCTGACACACTCTTGGCAAACTCCTTACAGAGGATTTGGTAGTAAAGCTCTGCCACACAGGAGGTGTAATTGGCCTTTATATTTCTATTGTCTACCCATGTTGTTGCCACCAAATGTTCATTGTCTTTACTTGCTCTGGAGTCCATGAATCCAAATTGGTGGATCTATATGAAATTAAAAACCAACAGTTCAATTATCCAACAAAAAAAGATTAGTTAATCTGCAATGATATTTACCAGTATACTAAGTGAACACTCACATATATAAAGAAACGGGAATGACTACTGGACTTCAAAAATAATAAATTTTATTAAATTTTAAAAACATTAACTGTCCTGACTTCTTGGTTCCTAAAACTATTTAATTCTTATTTTAAAAATAAACTATTTACAAACAATAATGGTTTAGACTGAAGACGCAAAATTGAGTGCCTCTGGAATAATAAGAATATATATATATTGACTTTCTCAGATTAATAATAAATATAATAAATAATTAAATCAAACCAACATATAAAAAATATGAAATTATAGTAAAAGTTTTAAAAATTGATTATAGAGATTGATAAGATCTAAGTTCTATTTAGGCTCACCAATAAAGGGTACAAAATAAACTTTTAGAGATATACCAATAAAATGTAAATAAAGAATATGATGTAAACAATAGATTTCAGATCTCACTGAAACATACGATAGTTGAAGCATATGATGAATAATAATTTTATCATAACTATTTTGCAATTTTCAGTTAACAAATACCAAACGTACTTTGTCACTTTGGTCCTTTAGTAGCATACTTTTGTTGTGTGAAAGATAAACAAACGGTACTATGAAGATACATAATCCAGCGTGTCAAAATTACTGTGTAA
Source organism: Rhynchospora pubera (assembly GCA_028095005.1). Classification (NCBI taxonomy): domain Eukaryota; kingdom Viridiplantae; phylum Streptophyta; class Magnoliopsida; order Poales; family Cyperaceae; genus Rhynchospora; species Rhynchospora pubera. Next base: position 375,385,285 of record CM051459.1, read on the forward strand.
ATATAACCAATAAATAACAATAAGATCTCAACAATGGGGTATATTTATCTTCTCCCCTTATCCTAGAGTAAATATAAACCGGTTAACTACATATAAAGATCACAGCATGGGGTACAGAGTGGCATTATACCGGCTAGACACCATTTGAATATATTTTCATTTGTTCATTTTGCAAATAATTTCAAGCAAAAAAGTTTACATTAAGTTCCTGTATGAACCACTTCATGCAAACATTACTATGAACACCAGTTTGATTTGAAGGTCAGGTGCAGACAGATCATGTACCAGTAAAAGAAGTTGCTGCTGAACTAATACTGGTATTAGTAAAGCATATTTTTTTCCCTCTATTTTTCATCTATTCTTATTTAGGCTAGAGCTGATAGCAATATCTACATTCTGGAACATTGATAAAAAAACCAAGATGAAGTTATTTATACCTATTTGAATTCCGATTAGACTGGTACCACACAAATTTCAACTTATCTTCAATTTATTTGAGCCCAACCACATAAGAGCAACAAAATCTTTTAGGGCTATTGTAATTAATTGAAAATATTTTCAACCCTACATAATAGTTTTCAAATAATTCCAATTAATAATATGCAAGTTTATGTAGGGCTTGCGTATTGAAACCAATGTTTCAGCATGTAGAAACTAAATCTAAATTATTCAAAATATTGAAAATCAAAACTTAAATATGGAAATCAAACTAACCATTTACACAGGAGTCTTATTTTTTTTTACCTCTTTTATTCATAGTTAAAGTGGATTCACGTTTATATTTAAATTGTGTTATAAACTAACTTATAAATGATGCTAAGTCATAAATGAAAGCTTATATCTGAGGTTCTCTATGTCGACTGCTAACCTAAGTAACTCCTTTCAAAGGTTCATAGCTAGAAAAGATTCAAGTTTATATTACAAAAGTACTCACTTGCAGTTTGGTTCATACCATGAATTTGCATGACAAAGAATCTATTGAATGAACTGTAGTGTATGGTATGAACCAATATTCTAGTTCATATGTGACCTAAAGGGAAGAAAAAGGCTAACTAAAGGATGATTGAGAAAATGGAAATAGTAGTAGAAATTAGAAAGAAAACTAACCAGAAATCCCAATTGTTGCATCTTTAGAGATCGATGAAACAATAATTTTGATATTCTCCTCAGATCCCAACTTTGCGATTCTCCTGTAAGAAATTTTTAGAAACTTATTCATGCCATGTGCAATGATCAATGCACAGTTAGGGAGGATGTTTGTATACCTCATGAGCGCAATCTCATTAAACTTTTCACAAATTTAAAAGGGACAGGGATTCACCACAAAGAAAAATACATAGTGAAATAAAAAAAATCAAATTACCTTTCGTCTATATCAGTTTCTTGATGCATTTGATATTTGTGAAATTAAGTTTTTGACAAAATCGCTTATCTATGAACTCCTTGTAAGAAGACCTAAATCTAACAAAACTTTAACCAGAAGTTAAAGCAAAAAAAGGGAAAAAATGAGAGGAAAAATCGATCAATTGAAACAATTAAAAATCATGTATGAAGAAAGATTCGTTACTGATTGAATCAAATTACCTCAGTACCTCATCCCTCTCTTTATCTCTTGATGATCGTCGGAATAGAAACGGGTATCTATTGGAGACGCGATGAAGAGAGAGTATCATTGATGGAGAGAGGTGGGAAAATTGGAGCAAAAAAATGTCGGGAGGAGTCCAGTGGACGTCTTTTGATCCGAGCCGTCCGATTTAATCTTAACGGTTATGTTTTTTCGAGCCTATCAATCTTGGTATCATGTACGGGGCATCTATAGCCGTTGAGATTAAATCAGACGGCTGAGATCGAAAGTCATCCATGGATGGCCATCCAGAGGATGCAGTTCCGGAGGCGGAGAGCTGCTAGGTTTTAGGATTAATGTATTTATATTCATGTAACAAATAATTTTTTTGTCTAGATCATTTTGATTTCAATATTTGAAAAGAATTCGTTTCTAATATTTTTTTTTCATATTTATGTATTTGGACCAACAATTTTTTATGCACAATTTTTTCATAATTGATGAAAGGTCTTCTACACTTTAAATTCAAACATGTAACAAGCATTTATAACTTTAAGAAAATTTCTTAGTCATGAAAATTTATTGCTTATAAACACATATCTTTATTTTTTTTGAACACTATATTTATTTTTACTCTAATGAAACGTCAATTATTCTAGCATGCAATTCCATCATGTTGAAAGAATACGAAGATACATATTAAAAATCAAAACCAAAACCAATCATTGTGTTAATTTAAAATAAATATAGTGTTAAAAACCAAAACCAAAACCAATCATTGTGTTAATTTCAAGTAATTTCGACTAGGAAAGTTTTGGCGCTCAAGAAAGAGAGCAAAAGAATCCAAAAGACATGTTTGGACTTATCCTAAACAAATAAATAAAACCATCCGAACCAAATGGACGGTTGGATCTCAGAATTCATCGGAAAACAAAAACGCAGGTATACGACTACTCTTTCGTATTTCTCTCTCTTCGTATCCTGTATGCTGTATCCTATCAGATCAGATCAGAATCCCTTCTCTTTCTCTTTCTCCTTCTCCTCACTCGTACTGAGAAATCCTATCCTCTCTCACTGCCTCTCGCTCACCCCTCCACACCCTCAAACCATTCAGTGCGTGCGTCTCCTTCGACCTGTACGTGGCTTCCTTTTTTTTCAATTTTTTTTTTCTGAATTTTGGTCATCTTGCTCACTTTAATTGATTTTGGTATCTGATTCCGATATTTTAGGTTCAGTTAGAAACAAAGTAATTATCTTTTTGTAGAAAGGCACAAATTAACTATCAAAGTTTTTTAGCAAAAAAACATTATTTTGGTATCTCATTTTATTATTAGGTATTCTTTTCCTTGGTTTATAATCAGGAGATTTATGAAGCGTTTAATTTAAGTTCTAATGTTCTGATTTAGACAAGACCCAATAGATATTATCTATTGTTCAATATTTTATCAAAGTTTTGATTTTGACAAGACCCAACAGTTTTCTTTTTCTTTTTCTTGTTTATTGAGTTCTAATGTTCAATTTTGTAGGAAAAGCAATCATGGTGATGAGTATAAACAATGTTAACGAAGGTGTAGAATCAGCAAATGATGATGAAAATAACAGCCGACAGGAACTTGAAGATGACATCGACACACATGAAGATGTAGAGTTTGTTCCTATTGTTGTAGAGATGATAGGTTGTTTCATTTTGTAAGCTTATTGGTTGTAATTAAAAGAGAGGAAATGATATTTACTAGTTTTGTAATTGAAAGGCGTGATGGTACTAATTGTCTCACTTAATATTTTAAATCAGGTCTACATTAAGGTATTGTACTTGTTGGAATTACGGAGAAATTCTGGATGGCCAGCGGCCCGCTAAAGGGTCCAGCGACCCGCTGGGTCGCGGAATCAGAAAGGCGTCTGTTCGGTTCTGTAACCGACAGAGGCTTTATATACTCAGATCTAGTGTTCTGTTACTTGGTGGTCTTGGTGATTCCGTCCCCAAAGGTCCAGAACCCTAGAGAGAGATCTGAGAGAGAGAGGGAGCCTTCTCCTCCCTTGCTTGATGGATTTCCAAGCATGAATGAGAAGCACGGCATGTCGGGCACTTGGAATCGTGGATGGTGGTGCTAGACCCTAACTTGAGGTCGTAGTGCATCGGCCGCATACGGAGAGAGACAGAGGCTGTGCGCAGCGGTTACGTGGCGGCGATGGCTTGCGGTATCGCCTACGAGATCGAAGTCTGGTATATTCGATTCTTCCGCAAACGGTAATCTAATCCCTATTAGATTTACATTATTCATGATAGGTTTGTAGTAGAAGTCCATCCTACCCAAACCTTCATTGGTATCAGAGCCATTATGGCTTCCTTCCGTAGGAATGGTACTGCTAAGGTATAACCACCATTGTTGTGACGTTTTTGTCCTTATGAAACCCTAGATCCATGACTAATTGGTTTTTCGCAAATTTATCTCTTTGATCGATGATGATAACTGTTGCAAACCATAGTTTTGAGTATGGTTCTAGTTAGGATACGATTACTGGTCGAGAAAATTGATTCTGAGGCACTCCTTGATGGAGATACCAGAATCAGGGTTTCAGCACGTGAAACCTGCGGGTCGCTGGCAGGGCTAGCGGGTCGCAGAAATCTCAGCTGACAGAAGACCAAGGGTTATTCTGTATGGTTATCAGTCAGACCGCTGGCAGGGCCTGCGGGTCGCCTGAAAAGAACCTGAGACCAGTATAATGTTGTCTGTCAAGTCTCAGTAGGCCGCTGGAAAGCCAAGCTGGCCGCTGAGAGTTTTAAGCGGGTCGCTGAACGGATCAGCGGGCCGCTGAACCTGAGTTTGACAGAAACTAATATATGATGTTACAACAATGACTTGATCTGACCAACTTTGAACATACTTATATGTCCAAAATGGTGTATGAGATTATCTGGACGATAGTCTCATGGTATATACCCTTCATTAGGTGCATATTTGCATTGTGGGTGATTGATGGTATATGTGGTACCGTCTCACCATTGTGATTGCATGCATGGCACAATTGGGTGCCGGCTAGCACTGTGTGGTAGCACACGAAGGGTGAATTTGGTATGTAGACTATGGTGTCTCATCCAATTTCTGTGTCTTGCGCCAACCGAGTCGATTGGGAGGTGGTGCACTTAGTATATGAGACAGGATTGGTGGCCCTGGTTGTCATCTTTCGGTTATCGTTGCTAGGTTTGCATTATTTCTTGGATTGATTCAAGGGTTGTGCGGTGAGACTAACTGTGAAGTGCTAACTTATGTGCTTGTCTCTATGTATGGCATTGGCTTACAAAAGTCATCACTGATTATAGAAGATATTGATGGATGTATATTGCTGGGCATTATAGTATCTCATTATCTTATAGAGAATCAGGATAGACTCGAGACCATCACATCTAATGAGAAATCCCAAAAGAAATTGTGAAAAATTAGAAACAAATTGAGTAAGGGTATTGTAGCGGGCCGCTTGTTTTGGTAGCGGACCGCTAGCGAGCACTGACCTGCAAAAATTCCACTCGCATTTTGTTGCTGAGTAGAATTTGTTGTTTCTTGTATTAGTTACAACTTAACTTAATCTCTAATGATAGTATTGATAATTATTGATTATGTTAATTTGCAAGCTCAATAAATTTTTGACAAGTATAAGAAGCGCCTTTGAGGCTGCATCTTGACATGAGGTCAAATAAATTTTGAGTTGCATAAAGAGAGTCATAAGTTGACATTTGAGCAATAAGTGTTAGAGTTAACTTGCTTGCTTTCTAATTGGTGAGAGCATGTGCAAGCAAACTTCACTGTCTTGTGTCGATCGTTTCTTAACGAATGTTGCTCAAATTGGTCAAGCTTGATGACATAGTCAAGTAATTGTATAAATACTAAGAGATTATTGTTGTGGACTTGATATACAAGGAGATATGTTTCTAAATTAGGATAAAGTACTAAAATTGCAAATTGTTTGAGTGTTACTACCTTGATGTTGGTGATGTAACATAGCATTTGAATTGTCATAAATATGAAGTAAAGTGACCTATATGTGAGAATCAATGCAATGGTGCAGTCCAGGGGATTGGCACATGCAGATTTGTTGTTCCTAGAGGAGGATACAAATGATTGCTCCATGATACTTTAAGACACTTCAAACCTTGACAATAACTAGTACTTGTGAAATTTTCTTTTGGTGTTGGATTTCATAATTGAGTATGTGGATGGTGCTCATTTTAGTACCAAAACATTATGGTTTGTGGTGCTAATTAAGTAAGCTTTCTTTCTATGCCTTTTCTTTGTGTTTTACATAATCTCATGAGTTGTGATTATTTGGCATGCTAACTATGCAAGTTGAGGTTAAATGACTGGGATTGACTTTTAGGTCATAATTACCAATCTATTCTAACTTGAAACATAGTAAGCGATATATGAGAACTTGAATACTTATTGAAAAGTGATTCAAGTTATGGAGAATTAATATGATCAATGCACTAAGCTTTTGGTTCTTATCACATTTATGACTAGGTCCAATTCAGTCATAAAAGTATGAAATCTCTTAAAACGAGTCGCAGTCATTTGGACTTGCTGTACGAGTTAATGAGTTGTGATAAGATAGAAATAGTTCGATGATTCACTATTTCTCACATCGAGCGACATATTGTGTTGCATGATGATGATGAAGTACCATTATGGATATGGTTCTTACAAAAACTAAGTCGCAGTTGATGTGTTCTGCAAATTGGTAATGTATGCAGTTTGCATCGATAAATGCACATCACAAAGAGAATTTCCAATTGAGGAATTTCTGCTTGAGTGTTCAAGCGGGTCGCTGGCTGGGCTAGCGGGCCGCTTTCACTGAACAACAAGCTGATCGCTGGAACGCCATGCAGGTCGCTTGATTGATGTGCGGACCGCTAGGTTGCTAAGCGGACCGCTTGTATTCAGTCTGTGGTAGACTGAAATCTCCAATTTTATGGTTTAAACTATGTGTTTCTAGAGATTCCTAGGAGGATTCTCATATAACCATAGGTTCAGTTGCATGTCTGATTGCACCTTCTCATAGATTTCAAGGAAATTTATCGGAGGAGAACCATAATTATGCCATTTTGTTAAATCACATGATTCCTTGAGGTGTGGAGATTTATAGATAACTTATAGTTTCTTATGCAAGCTACTTCAGTTAATATGAACTTGATTTGGATGCTGAGGAAAAGAGGGGGAAATGAAATAGGTTCTTCCTCAACATTCTCGCATAAGTTCAATGAAGTTAAGCTTAGGAAAAGATACTATAGAGTTTAAATCTCACTTTGAGCAATTTAGACACATATGCCCTAATATCCGATTTTTTTAAAATTGAGAGTTAGGAGGAGTGTTTGCTCAAAATAGCAATGTTGAAATAAAATTGATGTTGAGGTCAATTTGATTTTCATTGCTAAAGGAATTTATTCAATGATGAAATATGAGATAGAGTAAATAAAGAAAGATTATTGCATGACTTGTATGATTTAGAAGTGATACACCAGAGCAGTGTCTCCGGTATAGTCCGTTTGAAGTGATACACCAGAGTAGAGGGAGTCTAGTGTAAGGAAACTCTCTTGTTGGAGATGAGTTTGCCTCTACCTATCTCATTCTAAGCAATAGATATGATTATGTTGAAACTATTCTAGACATATAACAGTTTTAGACAAGGATCACTTCACTGATTGAGCAGTGAAAAACTAAGAACACAAGAGGTGCATACTTAGTTGATCCATGGCTGAGAGTGCACGTTTAGCCAATTTATTAGTTGTCTAAAATATATGTTACATGGTCCAAGAATAAGTTGTCAAATAATAATTGCACATATAGTGCACTATTAGCTTGAAGAATAGATATACAACTTCTTTATCTTTGGGTGTTGAATCCCCTATGCATAAATCTAGATAAGTCTGAAAAGAAAGAAAGTAATCTGTATTATAATAGGGTTCACTTAGTACTACTGGATGTAGTGTAATGTGGCACATTGATGTTATAAAGTGTGTTAGGAGCCATTCTTAGCGGACCGCTAACTGGGCTAGCGGATCGCTGACAAAGAATGACCTGGCAGGTCGCTAGCTGGGCTAGCGGACCGCTTGGATTGGAATCTAAATAGACGACTGTCTATTTCAGATTGCTCCTTATACATACCCCTTACAATAACCATTCTTCTCTCTTCTACTATGAGAATAGAGAGTAGAACTAGGTTTGAGAGGGAGGCTATTCCATTGCTTGGAGCAATTGAAAGACACACATATTTAATTGCATTCCAAGAGTAGTACAAACAGTGAAATGAGTTCCTAAGTAAATTGAGGTTTCTTGAGAGAAGTGCTGAATGTAGCTATGCCTTCATAATTCAATATATATTTGACCTGGGGTCAAATATTATTGATGAAGAGGAAGCTCAACAAGCATCAGACTCTTAGCTGCATAATCTAAGCGGACCGCTTGCTGGGCAAGCGGACCGCCTTAGATTGAGATGACTTCCAATACAAGTCCTCTGTCAGTTCTAAATGCAGCGGACCGCTGGGAAGTCTAGCGGACCGCTGAGAGTTTAAGCGAGTCGCTGAACGAATCAGCGGACCGTTGGAACTGAGTCAGACTTGTAAGAAGTTGCAAAACCTTATTTGTAATGAGTTGATTAACCATTACAGTTATCTCCTAGTTGGTTGCATGGTGCAACAGGACTAGTTCAAGCAGCAGGAGAGGCTTGCTTGGTTTCTATGCATGTGACAATAGAAACGAGATATTATGACTCATGAGCTTCTATATTGAGTTAGGAGCATAGTAGACTAGTGCATGATGCACATTCTACTTGTAACCCTATTGCAGATTATAAAGTCATGTCACTCTAGCAAGGCTATGAGTTTGACATATGTTATAAGCCAATTCCAATACCTATTTGCAAATGCATATAGAGTTTGATATATCTGAAAGAAAGTATGACAAATAACATGCCAAGTATACTTTGATAATAAAGTTTGCTTGATTACAATTATTTTTCATGAAACAAATTATTTGCTCTCTCATTTGGGAGATCGAGTAAATATGATACTCTCTCATTGTGGAGATTGAGTTGACTCTCTTATAGTGGAGATGGAGTCAAAAGCATGTTTTGATTTTCATACTAGCTCTCTCATTTGTGAGATAGAACACATTGACATAACTGATGCTTATGTCAAGAGGGAGTTTGGTTGAGATAGTCCTTGAAACAATTGGAAGTTGTTGTGACTTCAGGGAGGTCGATAACAACTCATTGTTAAGTATTGCTCTAGAAGCACACTGTGGGGTAATGGACTAAACCAAACAGATTCAGATAGATGGAGACATGATAGCACAGAGGGAGTTGATATGATATTGAGTGGATTCCTATATGGAACAGTTCATAACACCCTAATGATCTGTTTCAGGATACTCAAAATTCTCTGATAGTTCAGAGAGATGTCAAATGAATTATTTCATTTGGAGATGGTCTATATGACAATTAGATCCTCATTGTTATATGTACTTGAACTTGGATAATGAACATTGAGTTTATTATTAATCAAGTACATGTTAGCACTTATGGTAGTGTGTCATTGAACTTTAGATTGTCTCGCTCACACGAGCAATCGCCTCTAATGCCTGGGGCATGTAGAGATGAGACTAGATTGAGCTATGTGCGCTTAGTCAGGGACTAAGGAGCCATCTGGGATGGACGAAGCTCATTGTCGCTTCAGTCTGGGACTGAAATGAGGCTTGTCTTCTTTTAGGCGATCCGATATGATTGTGCCCCAAACAATCATGTAGTTCAATAAAAGCCGAGGTGAGAATCTCCTTAGAACTCGGGGAGTGTCTAAGTGGAGAATCTCAGGATTAGTTGCAATAAGAAGTGGTCTAGACCATAGACACTTGATTTGCAAACTGAATCTAGACTCGTACAATATATGTGAACACATGTCTGTTTAGCAGATAATTCATTGTAACATGTGCTCATACCACATGTGCATGGTGACTTATGGAAGTGGGTTGAGTGGTTCCAGGACCAAGACCGTATGACTCCCCATGTGTGAGTTCCATGATTACGTACCCTTTGACTTTTGACTATGTCATGAAAAATGGGGTCAGGGCTGCTACTTTGGTGTGTACCCTATGGTGATGTATATTCCGCCTGTCGGGGCATTGCTGGGCAAGCGACTGATTTCGTTTTGAGTCTCATGAGTCGAAAGGAAGATTCAATTCATCATGCACAAACGATAGATTTGTTGGTGTTCTGAGCTCACCAAACTCGTCATATGGACTGAGGTTGGGAACATACAGCAGACTAAGACTGAGACGGAAAAGACATGTATTATTGAGCGGTCAATAATGTCTGATCTAGTGCGGATTTGAATGTTTCTAAGGTACTAGTGTACACATTTATATAACTGTTTTTATAAAAGGGTAGATGCTCTCTCGCTGGCTTTGAATTTATTCAAAGTGAGGCTTTTGAGCTCCCGCATGGACAGGTGTATGCGCTGGTCGCACGTTCCATTTGCCGTATGAGTGACATGTTGTGTGAAACTTCTCCGAGAGGGAGATGTTGGAATTACGGAGAAATTCTGGATGGCCAGCGGCCCGCTAAAGGGTCCAGCGACCCGCTGGGTCGCGGAATCAGAAAGGCGTCTGTTCGGTTCTGTAACCGACAGAGGCTTTATATACTCAGATCTCGTGTTCTGTTACTTGGTGGTCTTGGTGATTCCGTCCCCAAAGGTCCAGAACCCTAGAGAGAGATCTGAGAGAGAGAGGGAGCCTTCTCCTCCCTTGCTTGATGGATTTCCAAGCATGAATGAGAAGCACGGCATGTCGGGCACTTGGAATCGTGGATGGTGGTGCTAGACCCTAACTTGAGGTCGTAGTGCATCGGCCGCATACGGAGAGAGACAGAGGCTGTGCGCAGCGGTTACGTGGCGGCGATGGCTTGCGGTATCGCCTACGAGATCGAAGTCTGGTATATTCGATTCTTCCGCAAACGGTAATCTAATCCCTATTAGATTTACATTATTCATGATAGGTTTGTAGTAGAAGTCCATCCTACCCAAACCTTCAGTACTAATAACACAAACAAAGATCAAACATGATCTGTAGAGAGAGACAATAATGGTCTAAAAGAGCGATAAGTTGTATTATGCTGGATATGATATGTGCGCATATATGCTTACTGGTTTTATTTTATATATCCAAAGCTATATCAACTATTATCAAGTAAATTTAAGGTACAGTATGTTCAAGTATAGGTATATTCAAGTGAATTTGCGCCTCAATTTACAACTGAAGATGAAGGCATTTGGTGTTACAGGTCAGTGCATTTACATAGGTACATCCTGAATGCATAGGTACAACGCATAGGTCAGTAAAATGTTGCTTTAAAAGAGAGTGTGAAAGGCTTAACATGTGAAATTAAAACAACAGACTCTAAAGAAAAAATACACGTGAAACTAGAAGGAACATGTACTGAGATAAGCAAGAAGTTTTAAAAAAAATAGTTAACCAAATGCTTGTGATAAGCAAGAAGCTAACTCGAAGGCACACGTACTGAGAAAAGCTTGATTTCTAGTGAAGGCAGTCAATAATTCTGATGCACCAGATGTACCAAATGCTTGTGATACCATTTTAGTGTACGTGTACCATATGCACTATAAGGAAACAGATACTATCCATTTCATATTACAGATACTATCCATTTCTATCAGCAAGTCAATACAATAGTCCAGATTGTTCAAACTAAACATAAAAAAAAAACGCAAAAGAAAAGAATCTTTAAAAATAGTCAAAATCTTCTCCATCAGTGACTAATAGGTTGATTCTTCGCAGAAATGAGTTAAAACAGATCCAGTCCAAATCTTCTCCATCGGTCTTTCTGGTCTGCTAGATTTTTGAACAATATTTTTGCTGCAACCAATCTCTGACAAATACAACATGCACCCAAACTTAGTTTTAATTTAAATCCAACAATTATAGCCCATGTTAAGTACTGAGACTAGCTCATGAGATAACAACCCAAAATAGATCGGAATCTAACTTGAGAAAAAATTTTCAGATTGGTCCTGACAAAATAGATAACAAACCAAGTTTTTGGTGCGGGTTCAGGTCTTTTACCAGCTACTGGTATGGTTCTATTGGGCTCTGGTATAAATTCAGGGACTTTTGGTTTACCATTTATAAACTAGATTTAAAACTTCATTGCAGCTCTCTGACTTTGAACAGAGACAGGTTAATTTATACTGCAAAAACTAGTGTATATCCTAATAGAGTTGATGTGAAAATCGGAAAGTTTATAAAGAGAAACTAAAAATTGTTTTTGGTACAAATCATTTTATTTTCAATTACATAACGTGTCACAAGTAAAACCTTAGTAGAAATCTTTAAAAACAGAATTTCAGAAATTGCTTTTGGAGAATTGCGAAGTCATGAATTATTTGGAGCACTAAGAGCGGGTAGATGAATCGTTCTTCTAGTTTTGCTCAGATTATCGATAGATGCAAACAATTTCGCGCTTGGCCTTCCTGTGTACGAAAATTAACTAGGGTTGAGGAGGAGGAGAGAGAGAGAGAGAGAGAGAGAGAGCACGGAGAAAGACCCAATTTTCTGTGCACGAGAGAGCCGACGCGGAATCGTATCCTCTATCAACCTTTAAAAGATTGGAAGAGTGCCGACCCGTCTTCTCGAGCGTTGGATTAGAATCTAACAGGGCGCGCGTAGAGAAGAAAAAATAGAACTCTCAATTCCTGCCCGACTGCCCTCTTCTCGGTAATACTTTCAACGACAACCGTTCGATCTAAATAAACGGTGCGATGGAAACGCTCCCTCAAAAATTAAGAAAAAAAAAGAAAAATCCTTTCTTCTCAAAAGGACCGTATAAGGAATTTGTATCCTTCGTCGCGCACAAACCCCTTGTTTTCATCTCCAGGTCGTGGGACGATCGTGCACATCTGTTCGAGCCATCGCTGTGTTTGATTTCTCATCTGATACGAACGTCTTTTGATCCGAGCCGTCCGATTTAATCTTAACGGTTATGCTTTTTGGGGCCTATCAATCTTGGTATAATGTACGGGGCATCTATGGACGTTGAGATTAAATCAGACGGCTGAGATCGAAAGCAATCCATGAGGGGAAGATTTGATCCTACCGTTCATTTAGATCGAACGGTTCAGATTATTTTGATTAACCATCCAGAGCCAGAGGATAGGACTCCGCCAAGAAGCGCCGTCTCTCGTTCCCTTTTTCTCTCTCTCTCGCCGAAACGAAAAGGAACCTAAAACCCTGAAATAATAAGATGGGTAAGAAGAGGCAGAGGCAAGTGAAGAAGAAGAGGCCTGACAGCGACGACAATGCTGATGCTGATGCTGATGCCTTCTGGGAAGACGACCATTCCGACGATGAAATTGATGCCTGTCCGTCCCCTCCCCCCCATTTCTTTTCTTTTCTTTTCTTTTCTTTCAATTATTACTAATTACTGATATCTTCCAGTCCACAAGCACCGTCATCTCATTCCCCTCCATGTAGAGGATGAATCCCATGATGGCCACATGGACCAACCTCATCCTGTTTTTGATTTTCATTTTCAGGTTACTTCAACTATTTCTACTCTAATTCTTCTTTATTTTTTTATTCTATTCTTTCATGAATACCCATCATGATTGCTTCCCTTTGTTAACAGCCTGATGATGATACTGATCAAAGTGATGACGATGATGCCCAACAACCCCATTCCCCACCCAGAGGCTTTGCTGCTAAGAGTAAGAATCTATCTCCTTTCCTCATTGCCATTCCACACCTCTTCACATATATCATCATATTTTCACCTCATCTCTTTTGCCTCTACAATTAGTTCATTGCCTCTCTCATTATTTCCTGTAGGTTATTCTCTTTCTTTGCCTCTCTTTGCTGCAATATATATATATATATATATATATATATATATATATATATATATATATATATATATATATATATATATATATATATATATTTTAACACAACACTCTATCCTTAGTTGCTAGGCAGGCTAAATACTTGAAGCAAAAATTTGGAGGAGGTGAAGATGAAATGGATGACGATGAAGATGAAAATGATCAACAAATAAATAACAAATCATGGGGTGGAAGAAAGAATATATACTATAATGCTGATACTGCAGATTCTGAGGTTGGTTTAAACTTTAAGCAATTAATGACATAGGGTGTACTTTCATACACTGTTAGACTGATTTCTTGTCAGATGCTTTTCTTATTACTTTCTTCAGAAACAATAAAAAAATTTTCTTCCACATTCAGCTTATTTAACTATATCTAGTATAGATTGTGGATACTACTTTTGTGCTCTATCCCGAGTTTTATGTCTGCGTTAACACCACAATATAGGTACTGTCTTTTTTTTTTCCTTACATAAACTACTATGTTTGTTTTTAAGATTCGATCAAGTGATGAAGAATTACCAAAAGAAGAGGAGGCTGAAGTGTTGCGAATTCAGAGAGAGAAGGCTCGGTCTCTTTCAATGGCAGATCTCGGATTACAAGATGATGACGACGTTGAAAGTGATTATGATAAGAAGAGCCAGGTGATTATAACCCAAGCAATTTTTTCGTGCCAGTGTTTTTTTTTTACAATAATGGTGATTAATAAGGATGACAGGTACATGATTGACCATATGTCATAATAAATTACTGGTTCTTCTGTGGATTGGTGCTTTGGAAAACATGCAAGGCAGGAACAAAATTCTTCATATTGATTTACAATGCAGTACTGAGATCTATTGGATTGCAATTTTCTTTTTCCTTAGGGTGGTTTACAGGATGACAAATCCAAAGGGAAAAGTAAATGGGATACCCTTGATGCCAGTTATGAGGAGATTAAGAAGGATGTTGGAGCCTTGTCTGAGGAAGAGCAAATGGATGTTGTATTTAGGTAATTTCTGTTTTTGCATGACCTCACACTACGTATATATGATTTGCTTGAACAGATATAACTTGTATAATTTTTGTTCTCATAGTTCTGCTCCGGAGCTAATTGGTTTATTATCTGAACTTAATGAGGCCATTGATCAACTCAATGAGGTCAAAGCGGATGATGGCAAGGTAAATCTTCTAACTTTGTCATTAATTCAAGAGCTCGGGAATTGAATGTGTGACTTGCAAGTTTTTTTTTCCTTATCTACCCAGTTTCATTTATATGTCATTGCATCTGCATCTGCAGGATTGGATTGTCACCCATTCTCACTTTTTTCTTCTCTACCAGGTTTCATAGACGTGTCAATGAGATATTGGTTTTTCTTTTATTTATTTTTTTTTTTTTCTAGGTGAATGGCGAGGATAATATGGGAAAGGCTGCAGTGAAGCAGTCAGAAGCAAAAGAGGCATTGTTGCTGATGTATTGTCAAGCAATCTGCTTCTTTCTCCTCCTCAAATCAGAGGGCCTTCCTGTCCGCGATCATCCTGTTATTGGCCGCCTTGTTGAGATTAAGAACATGCTACAAAAGGTTTTCCCTCTTTTATCCGCTCGTGTCTATACATGACACAGAATTGTACACAGAATAACAGACTTCAAATCTCAAACAGTGTTGTAAAAATTTTGATAGCCGAATTGACTTCATTAAAATTCCTTAAGAATTATGTTATCTTTGCATATATTTTATCCTAGAGTAGGTAAATTACATTTTTAATTTAAATATAAATATTGATATCTCTGCATATATTATTAAAAGCATTAAAATATCTGCAAAAAATCAATTTATTTGGCTGCACAAGGATCAATTGATTGGCGCTACCCATCCTATTGTCAAAGTGGCCCCAATCAGTACATGCAAGCTACCATGGTTATGGATGTACAGGTGCCAAACAGGCACCCAGTACTGACATCCTACGCTCATTTGATGATCATGGCTGAATTGGGAGTTGCATTTTGCATTTGTTGTGAGAAGCTATGCTTGAGGATGTTAATTCTAATCCTTAAACTGTTCTAACACTGCACAGTTGAAAGAGATTGAAGAGAGAAATCCTTTCCCAACAGAGCAGACTATGAATCTTTCCAAAAGAGCTGATACCCATAAGATAGGTGTTGCACAAGTTTATCAGCAGCAAGAAAAACTTTTGGAGATGGTTTCCAGAGATGAAGTAAAGCTGGTATGTGTAGCTAGGCTTGAATTTTGTTTTCTTGTACATGTACAGTTGTATTTTTCTTTATAGTTTTTTGTTTTTCTCTTTCTTATTTTCTTTTCTTTTTCCACATATTCTCCTCCTCTCTTTTGTAAAAACTTTTAATTAATGAAAGTTCTGTCGGTTGTGATTGCCATCTGACCCTCAAAAAGGAAAAAGGGAAGTAAATGTAGCTGTGAATGTCTGTATGTAACTAATTTACTGGGATTTCCATGCAGCTGGAGGCTAAAATCAATCAGCAGCAGCCTGTCAAAGAGACAGCAATTCAGAAAGCTAAGCAACAGGACCAGGTATTTATCCTTTCTTGACTCAATGTCGCACTTGGTATCAAGGATCTGGCTCACATGATAGTACTTTTGTAAGAGCAGTGTGGCCTTTGTCATGTTTTCTGACAAATTATGCAATGAAGAGCTGATGATTTGGTTACAAAATCTAAGCAAAAGTTACTAAGCTGAATTACAATTCATATGGAAATTTGTGATTGAGGTATTTGCTTTATTATTAGCTGATAATCAGTCCTCTGGAATTACAATTGCTTGGTTTGCATTGATGGAATGAAGCTGACCTTGTAGATGGTTCATGCAGGATGTCAAAATAGGTTCACAAAGTTTAGAGATGCTGAAGATAAGAGCCAATCTTGAGGCCAAGTTGAGAGAAAAGGGCTTATACAGTAGTAAGACCAAGCTGAAGAAATCATTGAGCACAAATCCAACTAATAGGTACTTCCAAAGTGAATTTCATGTTTGTTATTATATTTGATGTGATTATCTTTCTCATGTTCCTCATGTGGCAATCTCTGCAGAAATTTTGCCAGTATTGATGATTTTGATGATGAGGTGCAAAATGCTAAGAGCAGCAGCAAGAGCAAGTTATCGCAAATAGTCCTCAATAAAGCTAAAAAGGTTAAGGTATGTGAAGATTACATTCGTTGCCTTTCTATATAAGGATCTAATTACTCCGGATCTTATTGTTAACTATTCTTTTGTTGAAAAACTTTAAGCAAAAAAAGTAATTCTTCAAGAAATGAAGAGATTAATAAAATTTTGAACTGTTCCCTAATGATGGTATGCTATAATCTAAGGGCATTTGTTTGTTATTGTTTGCATGTGTTAGTTCGCCTCTGGTGATGATGATCTGCCGAAGAGAGATGACATCGGTGAACGGAGGAGGAAGCACGAGCTTCGTGTACTTGGGAAAATTGGGGCCGACAATGATAATGAAGATGATGGTAATCATGACGATCGCGATGGCAATGATGATGAAGAGGTGTTAGATGATGATGATGATGATGCGTCAGAAGATGAATTTTACAATCAGACCAAGAGGAAGCACGTTGAGAAGCTAATCACCAGGCAACAACTGAATTCAATGTATCCCTCTCTCTTCACACACACTTTTTACATTGAAGCAAACAATATAATCTCTATCCTAAGTGACAGAACAGGTAATGTACCTGTAACTTTAAATCAAATAATTAGGTATGGCTGATGGTTCATGTTTTGTGGTTGCCTTGAGGTGCAACATGCTATCTTTTAGGCCATTAGGGAGCCATTAATTGAGTTGCACCTGAAAACCGTGTTCAGTTATGTTGTGCTCGTGATTATCATGTTGAACTCTTTTGGATAAATCATGCACCTCTATCTACCAGGAAACAAATTGTCCCTTCAGAGGAAGCGGAACAGCAAGCTGATGGTAAACGCCAGATCTCCTATCAGGTCGGTTTCTTAATCTGAATTTGTCTCCTGGCATTATGCGCCATGCATATCTATTTGCATCCCGTCTCAGAGTGGAATCAAATAATATAAAATTGCCCGGCTAGCTTTGGGTTGTGGACTCGTGGTTTAAATATTTCAACTTTGAGATGATTTTGCCTGATATGGCTGTATTAATCTGTCCCATCATCGGCCCATGTTAGGTGTGAGCACAGCCTTTTCATCTGAAACCAATTGAACCTGTTTATTGGTGATATAGTGTCTAATATATTATCACGTTTTGATAAAGGAAGTGACAGTTCAATTGGATTAAGAAGTTATATGAATCCTACCAGGTAGGACTGAAATTTGGTAACTTCAGTTCATGTTAAGACACAACACAACTCATTTGAGAGCTGAGATTAGTGGCGCTTTTGCTTGTGCTGAATCCTACCTTGTACTGATTTGAGAACTGAGATTAATGGCGCTTTTTGGTCGTTCTGATAGTTACTGAGCAAATACATGGTATTGCTTGCAGATGAATAAGAACAAGGGATTGACCCGGCATAGGAAAAAGGATTTGAAGAACCCGAGGAAGAAGTACAGGGTAAGAATCACTCTTCTCTTCTATATCTCTGCGTCGTCTCCCTAGGTTGTTTATTGTTATTGAGATGATTTGTTGGTTGATCAGGCAAAGCACAGCAAGTGGGAAAAGAGGCGCAAAGGCCAAGTGCGTGACATCAGGCATGCCTCCGGCTCGTATGGCGGCGAGTCATCTGGAATCAACCCATTTGTTAGTCACAGTGTTAGATTTTAGTTTGAGTGATATCTGTCTAGACAAATTAAAGATGAACCATCCATCCATATACATTATTATTAGTTATTAGTAAGTGTATTATGAGTTGGTTATGTAAGCAATTTCTTATATGATGTACTTAGAATTCATTCATTCTGATTTAGTCGTCAACGATTTGTCAACCTAATTTCTTCGAATGGTAGCAGCTGAGACTTTTTTATACTTATACATAGCTAAGAGCACTCTTTGAGTCTGTCTAGAGATAGCCTAGAGGTCCTGCTGAAACGATTTGATGATGATTTCTTATTCCTTTATATATCCGTATTCCGTGTGCTGTGTGCACATCTAGAAATTTGCAGTGGAGTTGAACCCCCGAATGGCTGTCAGCCTTTCATGCATATATGCTCGCACGTGCACTTCACTATGCAACACGTGTATTATGAGGCAAAAGAGCTTTCTGCCACGTCCCCAAGCGGCCAAGCCCAGCCCAGTGCCACGCGCCATCTAATCAAGTGTTTGTGCTTAGTTGCTTACCTATAATTTAATAGCATGCCGAGCTTCCTGTTCTGCGGATCGACATCACCCCCTCAGTACCCTCCTCAGTAGTCGTCGCCTCTTGCAGATCGAAGAACCAGAATCTTTTTTTTTTTTTATTATTAGTTAGCATCATCAGCATTAGAGCCATGGCCTCCCAGAAGGAGACGTCATTCCCGGCCCAGCGCCAGGACACCCAACCCGGCAAGGAGCATGTCATGGATCCCACTCCGCAGGCCGCCACCCATCAATACAAGCCCGCTAACAAGCTCCAGGTCTCAAATTAATTGACTCACATCTCCTCTCATCTCCCTTAAGTTCTCTCTCTATACATTTATATTTTCATTTTTCATTCATGTGTGTTAATGTCTTCACTTGAGTAACATAACATACATATGCCATACAAGCAACGATGCAGCATTTATTGAGAATCCATTAATTTGATCAATGAAGGGGAAGGTGGCTGTCGTGACGGGAGGAGACTCTGGCATCGGGCGTGCAGTGTGCTATTGCTTCGCACGGGAGGGTTCCACAGTGGTCTTCACTTATGTGAAGTCGCAGGAGGAGAAGGATGCGAATGACACACTGGACATGCTGCGGGACATAGCAAAGCAGCATGGAAGCGGCAGGGAGCCAATGGCCATCCCGGCTGACCTTGGTTTTGAGGACAACTGTAGGAAGGTGATCGACGAGGTCATCAACGCTCACGGCCATATCGACATCCTTGTCAACAATGCGGCCGAGCAGTATGTACAGACCAGCATCCAAGAGATCTCTGAGGAGCAGCTCGAGCGTGTGTTCAGGACTAATATTTTTTCTTACTTCTTCATGACCAAGTATAAATTAATTAATTACTTGAAATTAATGTTCTCCTAAATTTGTTTTTCATTCCTTTTTTCCTTACATGCTCTCTTTGCATGAAGGTATGCAGTGAAGCACATGAAAGAAGGTGCGAGCATCATCAACACAACATCCATAAATGCATACAAAGGCAATGCGAAGCTGCTGGACTACACCTCCACCAAGGGAGCAATCGTGGCCTTTACCCGGGGGCTGGCTCTGCAGCTGGTGGAGAAGGGGATCAGAGTGAATGGGGTGGCACCGGGCCCTGTTTGGACTCCTCTGATACCTGCCTCCATGCCTGAAGAGATGGTGAAGAGCTTTGGGAAGGAGGTGCCGATGCAGCGAGCAGGGCAGCCGAGCGAGATTGCTCCGAGCTACGTCTTTTTGGCCAGCAACGTCGACTCTTCTTACATCACAGGCCAAGTTCTCCATCCAAACGGTACTACCGCATTGCACCATTTGTTTATTTATATTATATTACTTCCTATTCACTTCTAGAGTGTATGGTGATACGTGTTTTAATTCTCATTACAGGCGGAGTCGTCATCAACGGTTAACATGAAGGGAGGGATAGTTACGATGGAAAGCAAGAACTGAAGAAGGGTGTGTGTGTGTGTGTCTATCTGTACGTATGTACGTATGTATGTATGTGTGTGTGTGAATATGTATGACAGAGTTTTTGCCTGGGTTTTAAATAAGTTTTTGGTTTTATGTTGGGTGCAACCGTGCAAGTGACATCTCTCGTGTCGTATATGTAACAGTAATTCTACTAGTATGTACGAGCTATATATGTATATTTATGTAGCTGCGAGCATATCCACAACTTGCGGCGTATTTAGCGGCTAATGTCCAACCCAGACGGTGTGTCCTTTACCTAAATAAGTCTTAATTGTATTATATATAAATTTTATTACCAATCAACGTGTCTTGATTGTATAGTGTCTTGTCTTTATTATTATTATTATGGCAAGTGCAAGAATCGTGAATATCCGCTTCGATTTCTTGTGTTCGATCCAGAAATCTACCCGCGTTCATACAGGATCCGTTTGGATAGTTTTTTTCGAAATAAGGAATAAGGAATAATCACTTTTTATCAATAAATTTATTTCTAACCATTCAAATTTTTTTCAAAAGTTATACATTTTTCAATAAATTTATCCCTTCTCAATAAATTTTTTCCTTTTTTTTTTCTTCCTATTTTATTCTCAACGCATCCAAACGGAGCCATAAATTTTTCAATCTGCGTGAAGGCATCGTAGTTGTATTAATTCGTGGATATAGTACTGTCCATGTGTCGATGCTTGGTCGACGTGAGTATTCTCTCCTCATATGACTGACTCAGACCATCTGTGTCGCAATTTTAAAGTTAGAATCTGTCCAATTTTAAACGCTAGCGTTTATCGATTCTAATCAGATACTATCTGGGTCCACAAAAATTAGCGTGTTTAATTTTGAACGCTAGTGTTTACCATCCTAATCCAAACAACCTGGGTCTACAAACAGTGACATTAAAATCCGTAATTTTGTGTTCTAGTAATACCGACACATGATATTTATTAACGATATGCTATATGTACTCTATTTCATTCTACCTGGTATCAATTTGGTAGGACAATCATTTTAATTCAATTTCATTCAACCTGGTACCAATTTGGTACCACAATCATTTTAATTCAAACAAAACATTGCAAATTTCATAATCAAACAAAGCATAATTGACACAAATAAAATTGTACACCAAATTGATAAAAAAAAAAAACTTCATTGCATTTGTCTCGCATTTTTTTAGCCATCCACCAAAGGATAGTAATTCCTCCATGGAGAAAAGAAATGCGGATCAGATACCCCTCGAGCATCTTAAGATCCAAACATTACTACCCATTCCGAACGAGCGAAGGGTATTAATGCGGTTCCAAATATCTCGAGAGTTGATTGTTTGTTGTAGGTCTTTTTTTTCCAATTGGCGCAAGTTCCTACTGTTAATTACCTCCGGACTCAGTTAAGAACTAGTCAAGCTAGCACCTCTTGATCGGAATAATCAAAGATTAGGCGTCGTAAGTGGCTGAAGTTAATTTTAATAAAAGATTTATTTTTTGGTAGGGAAAAATAGCGCGAAAAGGGCGATCATTTAAACAATGCAATGCAAACATGAGCAATGCAATTTATGTATTGTAGTTGATTTTTTCTGTTACAGTTTTAAATATTTTAGGTTGCTTTTACTTTGCTGGGTCGGATTTGGTGTTGTCACACAGATTTTTGAGTTCGATACTAGAAAATTTAGTATCCTAGATCAATCCTCAACCGTTCGGGGATTTAGAGATTTTGGGATTCCGTCAAGTCTCGAGTATAGACGCGTTTTGCCTCATCTTGAGAGGAACTTGGGTGACGGCCTCCAGTTGACTTTTCTTCTGGTCATCCGGGCGTTACATTTCAATCTGCTTTTGGTCAAACATGCTTTGGACTCATAGGAACAAACTTTCAGATTTGAGTTCAACACTAGAAATATGGTATTCTAGGTCAATTCTCAATCGTTTGGAGGCTTTTATAGATTTTTTGGGATTACGTTCAAGTCTCAAGTACAGATGCACTATGCCTCCTCTTGACATGAACTTCAGTGGTAATTCAGAATTGACTTTTCTTTTTCTCAATTTGAATAACGCGAAGTGTCTTCTTCAAGTTGAAACGCTATACAGTCTTGAAGGGACGAATTTTAGCCTTTAAGACTTTATGTCACTTTTGACTTTGTGTCATTTTTTTTGTTTGGAATTTAATTTGCACTTTCAGGATTTTGAACTTTTGAGTTCGACTTTTGTCACTTTTGACTTTGTGTCATTTTTTTTTAGTTTGGACTTTTAATTTGCACTTTCAGAATTTTGGATTTTCGAGTTCGACTCTTAAGTCTTGTACTTTTAAGTTGTCACTTTTAGATCGAACTTTTGACTTTGACTTTCAAGTTTGACCACTAATTATTGGCTTTATGTACTTGGTTTCAAGTTTGATTCTGAATTTCATTTGAACTTTTGAATTTTTGCATTTTTAGTCTTAAGTTGCATTTTTTATTGGGACCTTTGAGCTTTGCATTTTCAACTTTAAGTTGGACTTTCAAGTTTGAATTTTTTTTTGGATTTTTGATTTCAACTTGGGCTTTTAAATTTCTGATTTTACGAATTTCAAGTTAGCATTTTGAGTAACATTTTGAGCTCACACTTTTGAATTTATTTTGTGACCCTGTCATGGTTTTTTTGATGTCTAAATTTTGTTTGTAGACCTTATGCTTGACTGTACCTGTTGCCTAGAACATAAAATGTTCAAATATATTTGTTGTTCATAACATAAAATGTTCAAATGTACATAACATAGAATGTTCAAATGTACCTGCTGTCCAAAACATAGAATGTTCAACTGTGCCTGTTGTCCAGAACATAGAATGTTCAAATGATGTTTGTTCAATTAACTTAAAGAAGTTTAATTTCTAATTTAACCATGTGAATTTATTATTTACCATTCTTTTAGACTTTAATTTTAAAATGCTTTGTGCTTTTGTGTTTTGTCATGACATCATGCATCATAATATTCGTCATATTTTTCTTGACATCCTATGGAAATTTTTCTGATTTTAATGTATTTTTGAATTTTCCTGCTTTGTAGAATTTCCTGATTAGTTGAGACTTTGCTGTGTGTGTTCGTTCGTCAGAGACTCGCTACAGGCTGGGGGTCACAGAGGATCAAGGAGAGCGTTGAGGATTTAAACCGACTGAGTCGCTTGGTCCATGCTTGCGTTGCGTCTGTGCGCTGAACGAGTCGTGGGCTTCACGTGTCGGCATCGCTGCTTGGGTGCGCCAAGACTATGCAAAGTTCCGACTCATCTCCCTCCCTCTTTTTTTTTCGAGAAGCTTGACAGAAGCTGTCAAGGATCTCCCTCCCTCTTTCGGGTCTGATTTCTGATATCCTTCCGTTTGACTGGACACCTCCGTTGATGGTGGCAGCGAGGACTTCCGGCGATCACATCAGCTGTAACTAGTTGTAAAGTGTCGTAACTGTCTACTGAAGTTGCCTCTGTCGTGAATTAGGCTCGTGCTTATATTCTGACTCCAGTTTGAATTGGGTCTTCACTCTTCAATCGGGGCTGAGAGCAACTAATTGACGATTTGACTTTGTTCCGACAGATATACCATGGAGCACCTTGAGAGCATCATGGAGTCATCTGCGAGTTCAATTTTACATTGCACTTCCAAATTTTGAGGTTACATGTTCCGGCCTTGCCTTTAGTCTGTCAAATCCCTATAATGAAATCCAACTTCACATGTAACTTATTTCATCGTATATTTTTTCACTTCCCTTTCACATTTTGTCTACCAAATTGCTCAAAATAACTTGGTGTTTGGATATTGAACCTTTATCTTTCATTTTTTTTTATTTATTTGCATTCATTTTTATCTACTGGCCACATATGACTTGACGCTTAGAGGTAAGATTGTAACATCTACATGTTCAGACAAATAAAATAAAATTTGAACTCCTGACATCAGTTTTGTTAATCACTGGCCAAAGCCATACAGATGAGAGTAGACTATCCCATTCACCTTAGTCTACATATGAGACTATCTTATGCACCTTAATCCCTGACAACTCTTCATTTTACAGAACCTTCTCAATTTAAGTGTCTCTTGCTCATACCATCTTGGAGTGTAAACAATCACATGCAGTCCAATTGTCATTACATTCACATGTCATTTTGTGTTGGGATCAGTTCACTTCTCTTTTTCCTTATGTAAACATAGCTTCACATATCCACTAATTTTAATTTCTTTTAATTCATCCTGCATTTTTAATTTTACAATAAAGCAACCTGAATGCTAACTTAAACAGCTATTGATGCTGGATGACTTGAACTCAAACTATCAACATTTTGACTTACGGGATGCAATCCTTACACATTCTCAGGAACATGCTGACTATGGGACAGAGAGGCATGACAGTGAGACAAACTTTGAAATCATCATTTTTTATTCGAATGCAGACCAACTATACCATTGTTTTCTCTAGTATGCATGACCTTGAAACATGATTTAAGAAACAACTCTTTTACCAAGAACTCTATGATACTCACTTATTTACTACATGAGACATAGACTTTTTATGTTTTGTTATTAGAGGTATTATTATTAGTATGGCTAGTTTTGTTATTAGTATCTTTTTATGTTTTATTTTTTGTTCTTGGATGTGTTCTCTTGTTGGGTTTCTTTCTAGCCTACCCCAACTTGTTTGGGACAAAAGGCTTAGTTGTTGTTGTTGTTGAGACATAGACTTTTTATTCTAAGGACATGAACTTTTAACTTTAGACCTACTCTTAGACAGAAATGAAGGAAAAGACTATTCTATTACACATTTTTTTTACCCTGAGGTGCTGACATAAGTAGGGACACAGATTATCTGAAATGATGGACTCCAATCATGCATTTTTGGAGTATAATCTTTGATATTTAGACCTTTATGTGGACTTAACTTCTTCATTTTTGACAGGATAACTGTATTTCAACTCTAAACTTAACAATTCTTATTATGGTAAGAACCTAGCCTATTGAACCTTGGTTAAAAAAAACTATGTGCATGACAGAATCAACAAACCAGGATGACAATTATGACATATGCTGAACAAAACTGAAAGTCAAAAACTAGCATGGTATCCATGGAGGTGGAATCTAAGTCGCGCTCTCCATAGAACCAGCAGCTTCTAACTACACACCGACAGTAAGAAACTTATGTTAATGCAAGTTACTCCATATGCATGACATCCTATAGATACACTTGATGTTCATGGTGTGGAATATATGTCACGCTCCCCATTAGCATCAATGTAAACTCCAAAGAATAAAACCATAAATGAAAGAGATAAAGAAACACACAACAAATGCATTCAATATCATTTTATTCACTTAATTGGAGGCCATTATAGGTTACATTTATTACCTTGATTTCAAAACAAACTTGACTTTCTAAAATGACAGAATTTCAACTCTAACTATTTGGCCTCCTCCTTTCTTCTTTAGGAGGTGTTCTTTTATAGATGATTTCCAGGATTTGTGCTTCTCATCAACTTGACATGTGGCAGCTTCTCCATTTTTCCAATCTTGATCAATGGCTGTGATGGTGAAATAGCTTGCCGCCTTGCTTTTATAATCCTATCTTCACTTCTTCTTTTCTACCACTCAATTACACCATCCAATCTCCTTTTGACATTTGGCATTCATAGATCAGTAATGGAATAATTGCTTGGTAATTTACTTCTTTTCACTTGCCATGCTGGATTAATATGACAAATGGGCCCCTATGCCATTTGGCATTTGGTGGGACCAGGCCACATTTGTTGTCTCTTATCCACTGGCATTCCTTGGGGAGGGGGTATTTGGCACCAACCATGGAGTAGGGACAGGTGGCACTCATCCATGTATCCATAGGCAGTGGATGATTCTGATGTTCTTGTGAGAGGATCAAGCTTTAAGCATATAGCTGCAACTAGGTAACAGTTTCTTTTTCTTTCTCCATTTATTTTTATTTGAGCATCCATATGGATTTTACCCTGGAGCCATCCATAGCCATCATGTAATTTCACTAATACCCTCCAATTTATGTGTACTTGGTCTCAAATAGAGGGGTAAAATTGGGATCAGTGTTTGATTTGTCTACGGTTTACCAATTATCATCACTTGATTGGTTGTTTTTCGTGTTTGTTGTTCCATCTCCAGCAAAGAGATGCCTCTTTTTGTCAGATTTGAGAGAGTGTTGTCGATCCCCCATTGGTTAAGATGAATTAATTGATTTAGCATGTATGGAGAGGATGTCTCAGATCTCATATAACAGTAATTAGTGTCATCTCTTTATGAGGCCTTGACAATTGGGTACTATGAATTCATCTCATTTCATCTTATCCATCAAATGGAACCATCTGCAGATTGATTTCTCATATTTCATCCTTTTAATTCCTCCTCAGGCCTTTCCTTTGCGCATCAGGGAAACACTAATGTACTCTTATGTCCCCAGTAATAGCCTAATTAGTCCCTTAATTCAGTCTAATTGTGTACCTGATCAGGTAACGCAGTTTACTGGAGGGGCAAAATTGGAATATTATGCCTTTCTCTTTGTTGCTTATGTGTTACATTCTTTTGTTTTTTGTGTTTATTACTGATTTGCCCTTCCGACCCACATAAGAGAGCTCATGTTGCATTTGGTGATTCATGCTCCCAAGTCTATTTCATTCCATCCTGGCATTAACTTGATCTTATCTAGTGCTGAGGAGGAGCATTCTTTGCATATCATCCATCCGTTTAACATGTAATGTATGGTAAGATGTATGCTCTTTTGAGAAAGTATACCCCAACCACTCTCATCACATCATGTGCTTCTATTACCTTCTGACTAGCACTGAGTGGTTTTGTACCATGAGAGAGGTAATTCCTCCAGTCGTGGGAATTTTGAATCCCTAGCAGCTCGTGTATGCATTTTCCTTCTTTTGAAGTCCTCTCGTGTCACCTTCAGTCTTTGTAAAGTTTTACCACCTTTCTACAACACAAGTAGTAATGCACAGCATGAGTTTCGCCATGATTGGAGCTTCTACCAGTCAATGTTCCTCATAGCTTCCCTTTTTCTTGAAATTGATCACAATTGGCACACAATTCCTCCGTCATAAAGCTACTACAACATCTCAGGTACCTCAATTGACTGTTCTGTCGAGTAATTTTACACATTCATGTTCCCTCTTCAGATTTGTACTGGTTCCTTCTCTTTTCCTTCCCATTAACAGAAAGGACAGGGCCCATCGCAACGGACCAATCGGTGAATGCCACCTGTCTCTCCCTCTTTTTTTCTTATTAATTTAACCGAATGGGTTTGGGTTGTTGGATTTTATTTGTTTAGACCCGTCAAAGATGAGTCGGACCCGTATACCGTTTCGTACCAATTTCGATTGGTCCTCTCACTTGGTAAATCAAATCCAGGCCCATATATTTGCTGGCCCAACTGTATTTTAATGGAATTCCGAAAAATTAAAAATAGTATTAAATTAATATAATATATTAAAAATAATATCAATATAATAATATTTTTTAAAATAGTATCACGAGATCGGAATCCCAGATTCCGAACGTAAGATCGGATTCCTGGATTCCGATCCTAGCTAAGATAGAAATCCCGGATTCCGACCTTAGATAAGATCGTAATCCGAGATTCTGATCTTAGCTTTTTAATTTTTTTATATATTATTTATTTATTTTATTTATTTATTTAATTTATTAATTAGTTAAATAATTAGAAAAATAGATAATATATTGTAAAAATAATGAAAAAATATGGAAAAAATCAGGAATAATTAAATTAAATTTTATATGTAATTTAGTAATTTTTGGGAAAATTAAATTTATTTTCATTTTAATTAATTTATTTAATTAAAATATAAATTTTTATAACTTATTTAATTAAATGAATTGTACCATTTAAAAAGAATTATAAATTTTCAGAATTTGCAGGGATACAAAGGCATAATCCTTTCAGAATGTTCAAAGTTTTATTAACCTTTCTGCATTTGCAGGGATACAAAGGCATAACTTGTACATTAAAACTTTAAACAGGCATAATTTTTTATAGGAATGTTCGTTTGGCGCAAACGAGAACATTTCGGAAAGCTGACGACGAGATCTACACATGTTATTAGGGTGAAACCCAATAACGACCATTTTCGAAGCCAAAAAACGCTCTCTGGACCTCCAAAATCCACTTTGAAAGTTTGCAAACCTAAAAACCACTCTAAACTACTAAAAAATTTTTTAAAATCATAAATTAATCATGAAAAAGAGAAATGCAGTAAATCAAGTGAATTTAGTCTTTCTTCTCCGTCTCAGTAAAACATCAATCTCGTGTGATTCCTTTCTAACGCAATCCAGAAAGTGCTTCATTGATCATGAAATTCGATATGATTGTTTAATATATAATATGAAAATAATATATACAGAGGACGACATCCGGGACGCATATCAAATGGTTGTTTAAAAATTTATAATTTTAATTTAAATTAATTAAAATTTTAGACAAAATAATTATTCATTTTTAATTAAATAAATTTAATTTTCCAAAAAAAATACTAAATTACATATAAAATTTTGTTTAATTATTCCTGATTTTTTTTATATTTTTTCAATATTTTTAGAATATATTATCTATTTTTCTAATTAATTAACTAATTAATAAACTAATAAAAAGGAAAAAATTTAATTTCCCCAAAAAATACTAAATTACATATAAAATTTAGTTTAATTATTCCTGATTTTTTCCATATTTTTTCAATATTTTCACAATATATTATCTATTTTTCTAATTATTTAACTAATTAATAAATTAAATAAATAAATAAATAATATATAAAAAAATTAAAAAGCTAAGATCGGCCGATCTTAGCTAAGGTCGGAATCCGGGATTCCGATCTTACGTTCGGAATCTGAGATTCCGATCTTGCGTTCGGAATCTGGGATTCCGATCTCGTGATACTATTTATAAAAATATTATTATATTAATATTATTTTTAATATATTATATTAATTTAGTATTATTTTTTAAAATTTCGGAATGGAATTTTTGAAATTGGACTGGGTTGGACAGAATTGGGCTGAGATTGCATTGCTATTAGAAATTTCGACAATTCCATAGACGGAGCCAGACTTAGTGCATGGGTTTTCTTGTGTCCTGTTTTGGATATGGCGTAATATATCAGTGGGAATTCAGGTTTGTAACCCTTGTGTTGTTTCAGTAAATTTCGTGCCAGGACCATATTACCATGTTTTATAATCATTTATGAAATAAAATTTCATTTTCTTTTGCAGCATATTCTGGAGGCAAACAACATTAATTTCATACATTCAGTAAAGTCTTACAATATCGAGCAAACTTAATTTCATAATTGCATTTGGCACACATAAATTCTAAAGCATTTGATAAAAAAACAAAGAAAACATGGCACTCTCTAGCTTGTTCAACAAGACAGAAATTGACCCTCCATCTCTAACCTACTCAAGTCTCTAATTGCATAAAAAAATCATCTCTAAGTCATCAGCAAGTAGCAAGTAGCCAGTATCCAGTAGCCAGTAGCCAGCAGTAAGTCATCTATCTCTAACCTCCATGGTTTAAAGCAAGAGGAGGCTTCCATCAAAACCAAAGCAAATACAATCTGACAAGCATGGTTTTAAGTAACTATCATCTATCATACTCAACAAGAAAAATGAGACTTCCATCAAAACCAAAGCAAATACAATCTGACAAGCATGGTTATAAGCAACCTATTCCTACTACTATCAGTCTGACAAGCAATTTATTCAAACACTAGGCAAACATGATTCCTACAATTAGTCTGATAAATATGGTTTTTAAGCAATTTATTCAAACACTAGGCAAACACAATCAGGCAAAGCATCAAAGAGACTTCCATCAAAAAACCAAAGCAAACATGCATGGCACCATAAAAAACTCCATGTAATTGCTTCTAAGAAATTAAATATGCATGACAACATGGTTTTAAGTAGAAATTATAAAAGTATCTAAGGAGACTTGTATATCTTTTTAAACGAAATTGGGGTAATCTGAGGCTCTGCTAAAGAGACTTGTAAATGTCCCCAAACCCTCAGCTGGTGCACTAGTAGGCCCTCCATGTGGTGCACTAAAATGCCCTCCATGTGGTGCTGGTCCTCCATGTGGTGCACCAGTAGGCCCTCCATGTGGTGGCAGGGCATAGTACTGTTGACCTATAATAACCACAATTAAATTTTACACATTACTAATCTCTATATGTTTACATACAAGATAAAATTGTAAGAATGTTTTTGACAACTTACAAAATTTGGGAGCCCTCCTTGCATGCTGAGTGCTGCAAAAATGTGATTGAAGTACGTTTGGTTGAGCGCCTCCTTTCTTTCATGTTCTGAGAGCGCGCTCTTCGGCATTCTTTTTCTCTTGCTCTTCTAGCAGCCTCTCCACCTCTTCTCTTGTGTACACCTCTGCTCTAGAAGTTTGTTGACCCATCAGTCCATCATTTCCATCATAGAACAGCCTAGCTCTTGTATTCCCCAAACTCACATCCAACACACTTCCAAATCCATACGTTCTTCCATGTCGTTGACTCGATTCAGCATCAAATTCTGCTTCAGCCATCAAACATAATGCCTTCTCTGATTTGTCTGCAAGTTGTGGATCATTTTGCAGCTCCATTACGCGCTCCTAGTAAAGAGACAGAACAAAAGTTTAGTTGAGACACGGGCTAGTTGAGAGACAGAACCAAAGGTTTAAATTGCGGCCGCTACGGCCGCTATAACGGCGAGATAGCGGAGAGAGCTGCTAGAACGCTACCACGCTACAGATTTAGCGGGATTATAGCGGTATTTAGCAGATCCCTCTCTGACATTCCTTCCTTCCTTTATTTCTCTTCCTCTCTCCCATCTCCATGTCTCTCTCCGTAAAACCTAGACACCACATCCCTCTTTCAGTCTTTCTCATTCTCCGATTGCTCCTCTCACCCATCTTTTTCTTCTATCGCTGCACCTCTCTCTTCTTCGACTACTCACCTCACAAGTCTCATGTCCTGCTTGAATCGGAACCCCACAAAGGAACATCCCTCTTCAGCTCTGGCGATCCCTTCTCCCATCTGATCGCCTCTCTCCTCTCTTCCCCGTTGTCCCTCTCTCACTCACCCCTCTTCCCATCTCGTCCCGGAGCACAACCGAACTCGTGGTGGCTTGATGGCAGAGAAGATGATGGGCAACAACAGCAATTGAATTCCCTCCTCCCTTCTTTCCTTTACTATTTTGGTTGGTATTTCCTCTCTCTTTATGTGCTCTGTTTGGATGAATTGGTGAGGCATGCACCTAATTGAAATGTTGTCAGCGCATTTCTTGATTGTTTGATGCTCTTGGTTTGGTTATCAAGCTAGTATAGGCTTGGTACCGGTCAATTTTCTCTTTGTGCTGATTCTGGTACGAGTTTTCCATAGGTCAGGGACTATTTTGTGAAAGTGTTTTGCTGTCAGGGACTTAAATGCAAGAAACTTTGAACTATATTAGAATTTTTCTATAGTTTATTCCATTAATAGGGTCTGTTTGGTTATTGTCCGCTATGGTCCGATAGCGGCCGCTAAATGGCCGCTATCCGCTATCGCACCAGCATCCTCAGCAGTCAAAAAAAGGACTGCTCCAAGCAGTCCTTTTCATTTTTCTTAATTTTTTTAAATTTTAAAACTCAAATGGAGAATCCAAACCGTTGATCTTGTTAAGTTTTATCAGCGATGCATTTTCATATAAGTTTTATAAAATTTGAAGTTGATTTGATACTTGATTAAGTGACCAAATTATGAACGTATTAGAATTAATCAAACCAGGTTCGTTCATTTGTTGACCACTTAATCAAGTATCAAATCAACTTCAAATTTTATAAAACTTATATGAAAATGCATCGCCGATAAAACTTAACAAGATCAACGGTTTGGATTCTCCATTTGAGTTTTAAAATTTAAACAAATTAAGAAAAATGAAAAGGACTACTTGGAGCAGTCCTTTTTTTGACTGCTGAGGATGCGGACGCATCCGCTATCCGCTATGACATTGACATGTCCGCGACGAACCCGCTATCCGCTATTTAAACCTTTGGACAGAACAGAGACAAATTTACACTATATTATTTTTATAAATTATTCCTACATAAATAAATAATAAATTATTTTTGCAAAATATGCGCAATATTATCATTATTTTTAATTAATTAAATAAATAAATAATAACTTAAATAAAAAACAATTATCTGAAGAAGCTTGAGAGGTCTTCGGGCGAATGGCAAGTGAGAACAAGGGATCAAGCG